>PVIY010013573.1:0-58826 GCA_004026745.1 Myrmecophaga tridactyla
AACCTACTCCAGTATGACCTTATATCTGCAATGACACTATTTCCAAATACAGTCATGTTTTGTAGTACTAGGAGTTAGGAATTCAACTTATCCTTTTGGGGACACAATTCAGCCCATAACAAACGATTTTTAAAATGACTCCATTGTAATTTTGACCAGTTTGTCCTAAACTACCTGAAAAACTTTTGCCTAATGAGGCTGGCTTTCGCTAAGATAATGATCCTCTTGAATTAACCTGGGACTCCTGCAGATATAAAATAAATTTGAAATAGCCCATGGTATCTCAAAGCATAACAGAATTATACTCAGGGCCTCTTTTTTGAAACTACTGATATCTCTTAACTTGACCCAGACTTGGGGTCTGAATGCCAGATTCAGCATTTACCTTTGCAGTTTTGTTTCTTGACAGGTCTTCTCAGTTTCTTCATTTGTGAACTAGGGATAAAATTTGCATCACCGGGTTGTGCAGGTTAATTAAAAATAATGGTAGAGTGGGTTGAATGGTGCTCACCTGAAATTCACGTGCACTCAGAATTTGAGAACGTGACCTTATTTGGAAATACAGTCTCTGCAGATGTAATTAGTTACGAATCTTGACATAACATCCTCCTAGATTTAGAGTGGGCCCTACCTCCAATGACTGGAGTTGTTATAAGAAGAAAAGAGACAGGCAGAAACACAGAGGAGGAAGCCATGTGAAGATGGAGGCAGAAATTATCATTAGGCTGCCACAAGCCAAGGAATGTCAGGAGCCCCCAGAAGCTGGAAGAGACAGAGGAGTCACCCCTTTGGGGTGAGCATGGCCCTGGACACCTTTTATTTCAGACTTCTGGCCTCTAGAACTATGAGTGAATAAACTGTTGTTTTTAACTACAAAAAAAAAAAAAAAAAGATTCCATTGTATCTGCTATTTGTCCTTTTAGCTATAATTCTTTGTTGCAATTGTTTGTCATTGCTTTGGGACTTATAATATACATCTTTTATTTATCATAGTCTATCTTTAAGTGACATTATACTGCCCCACGCATAGTATAAAACCCTTTCAACAGTTTGCTTTCCTGTCTCCCCTACAGGTCTCTGTGCTATTATCATAAATTTTACTTCTATAATTGTTTTAAATTCCACAAAACATTGTTATTACTTGGGATTTTAGCAGCCAGTTGTCTTTAAAACAAGAAAAAAGTATTTTATCTTTACCCACATTATATAATTTTCAGTGCTCTTCATTCCTTTGTGTAGATCCAGATTTCAACATTTCTTTGTAGTGCAGGTCAGCTGATGATGAATTTCTTCAAAAGTGAGACTTTATTTCACTTTTAGTCTTTGAATGCTATTTTTGGGGGGTATAGAATTCTAGGTTGACGTTTTTTCTTCTCAGTACTTTAAAGACACAGCCCCACCATATTCTTCTGACTCGCATCGTTTCCAGGGGAGAAGTTAGCTGTTATTTTTATCTTTGTTTCTCTGTGCATTTTTGGTTTTAAACAATTTGATTATGATGTCATTTTCTTCATGTTTCTTATGCTTAGAGTTTGTTTGGTTCTTGCATTTGTGGGTTTACAGTTTTCATCAAAGTTGGAAATTTGGGACCATTATTTCTACAAATATTTTTCTGTCCTCCCCAGCTCATCCTCTCCATTGGGAACTCCAATTACACCTATATTACGTCACTATAAGCTGTCCCAAAGCTCACTGACCACTGTTCATATTTGTTTCAGTCTTTTCTATCTCTAAAATAGATAGTGTTTTATCACTATGTTATTGAGTTTACCAATTTTTTTTCTGCAATGTTGAATCTGTTGCCAATCCCACCCAGTGTACTTTCATATCAGGCATTATACTATTAATTTCTAGAAATTTGATTTGGCTCTTTTTTATACTTTTTATGTTTCTATTTAATATATTGATCTTCCAGTTTCTTGAACATATGGAACACAGCTAAGATACCTATTTGAATGTCTTTGTCTAAGAATTCTATCATATTTCTGGGTTCGGTTCAACTGATTGATTTTTCTCTTAAGCACGGCTTGTATTACCTTGCTTTTTCACATGCCTGATAATGTTTTATTGGATGCCAGGCATTTTTAAATTGTTGAGTACAGAATATTTTTATAGTCCTATAAATACTCTTGAACTGTGCTCTGGAACACAGTAAAGTTCCTTGGAAGCAGTGTGATCCTTTTGGATCTTGCTTTTAAACGTCTTTAGGCAGGATCAAAGCAGCTAATTTTGCCCCCTGCTGAGGCAAAGCCCTTGTGAGCACTCTACCTGGAAAACTCCATGACTTATGAAGTTTTCTACTCTGGCTGCTGGAAACAAGAACTGCTCCTGGCTCTGTTTGCACTCTGAAGATTGTTCATTCAAATCCTAAGTCATTCTTTTTCTAGCAGGCAGATTCCTCACATACATGCACTGAGTATTACCCAGCCCTCTGTAGTTCTCTGGAGTGCTCTCTCTGTATTCAACTCTCCCTTCTCTGGTACTCTGCCCTTTTAATTCTAGTTGCCTTGGTCTTTCCAGACTTCCATCTCCATTTCATCAACTTAGAGCAATAGGCTCTGCTTGAGTTCCCCCTCCCTGGCAGCAAGCTGGGACAATCACTGAACTTGCCTTCTCTGTTTCCCATTTCTCAGGAATCGCTGTCTTTCGTTGCCTGGTGTCCAATGTCTTGAAAATCACTGTTTTACATATTTTGTCTGGTTTTTGAGTTGTTTCAGACACAGGGATAAATCTGGTCCCAATACTCCATCTTGGAAAGAAGCAGAACCGTAACCAACTTCCCAACATAAATTATGAAAGTCTAAATGAAATGGCATCTTTAAATATGAAAGACAATAACTGTTGACCTATAATTCTATATCTAGCAAAAGGAAGCACTAAAGGGAACTGTTTATCTAAAAGGAAAATAACTCCAGGTAGAAGCATGAAAATGAAAAGAAGGAAAGAATGGAGAAAAATGGAAAGGATAAGTAAGGGAATAAATAAATATTAATAGTGACTATATATGACAATAGTAATAATATATAGTATAGTTAAAACTACATGTAGAATTTAAAAACTGACAAGCATAGCACAAAAGGGGCAAAGGGAAGTAAGTTCTTCTAAAATATTTCCCTTACCCTGGAAGCAATAAAAGTACTAATTTATAGTATAATGTAATAAGTCAAGGATATGTGTTATCATCTCTGGGTAGCCAATAAAAGAACAATAAAATAATGTCAACTAACAAGCTAATAGAGAGGGAAATGGAATGAGAAGAAAAACTTGATTTATCCAAAAAGGAAGAAAGAAGAGAAAAAAAAGAACACGGAACAGGCAGAAATAAGAAAAGAAAGATGGTGGAATTAAACCCAATGTATCAATAATTATATTAAATGTAAATGGCCTTAATTTGACAATCATAAAAAGGAATTGTCATAAAACCCAACTATATTCTGCTTATAAAAGACACACTTCAAATATCAGTATACAAGAAGGACATGGAAAGAAAGAAAAAGATATATCATACAAACTAAGACCTAAGGAAAGCTGTGGAGCAGAACAGAGAAAGTTGACTGTGAGGTAAGAGGCAGATAAAGAGGAACAATTTATGATGATAGAAATTCAATCTACCAGGAAGTCATGGCAATTCTAAATCTGAGTGCACTTAAACCACAGCTTCAAAAACATGAAGTGAAACTTGACAGAATTAAAAAGAGAAACAGACAATTCAGAATCATACCTCTCCCAGCAACTGATAGAACACGCAGGAAAAAATATCAAAGATTTGAACATCACAATAAACTAACTTAACCTAATTAACATTAAAGAATTTTGCACACAACAGTGTTAGATACACATTTTTTTTTTCAACTTCACATGGAACATTTACCAAAATTGATCATATGCAGGGCCATAAAGCAAGTCTCAACACAACTCAAAGGATTGAGATCATACAGAGTATATTCTCTGACCACAGTAGAATTAAGTTAGAAATCAATAACAAAGAGATAAGAAAAAACCCAACTGTTTGGAAATTGGGTGACACATTTCTAAAACTGAGAAGATCAGAAGAGATGCTCTCCAGGGTCCTGTAAGGTCTGATGGTCTTGGAGTCTGAGAGCTTCGGTTGCCAAGTTTCCACTTCATGCTGAGCAGTTCAGGCCTAATACCAATCTTTTCTTCAGATTTTCAGAGGCTAAAGGGATTGTCTGCCTTTACCTCATTCTTTCTGAGAGAGAGAGAGAAATTCCCTGGGCAGGGTGTGACGAGATCCTACTTGCCTCTCCTCCTTCCCTCGGCCTCCCTGAGTTCTGCTTTTCACAGTCCCCAATAACCACTTTTCCCAACTTAGGGACTATGTCACATCACCAGGGAAACACCTCCAGACCTTCTAGATTCCTGCCAGGCTCTGGGAGCTCAATGGCAGCAGTCATTCCATGTCCAAGGCTGCTCAAGGAGGGACAGTGACAGCGACCGGGAGCCTGGGCCGTGTACAGACTCCTCAAGTCAGTGACCCAAGGAGACCATCAGCCTGGAGACTCCCATTCTTCCCCCGAGCTCCCTGAGCTGGGCCACTGTGGCCACCTTGTCTGGGCTGCTCAAGGTAGCTGGAAGCAAGTCATATAAAACGGTCATCCCTTGACTGGAGGGGTAAGTAGGGTCTGGCATAGACCAACTCACAAAACTGACAAGAGCTCTCTTTAGTTACCCTGTCCAGCCTCGCCACCTGCTTATTTACTAGGAAAGATTGGACACTCTTTCACACTATGGTAGACATGACTGCTAACACTTTAACAAACACCTGAATCCCATTCGTTCAACATACATTCATTAAGTTCCTACTATATGCCAGGCACTAGCTAGACACTGGGCCTACAAAGAAGAATCATACAGACTAAGCCCTAAGATGTTGGGGGGAAGATGTTGGGACTATCACAAGGATCTGAGCTCCAGGTCTTCCTGGAATCAGAGCCTGGGATGTGGCCAGTCCTAGAGCCTCAAGGGGTCCCGAACTTAAAACTCCAAAGTGAACACCAAGGAGTGGCCCTCCCCACACCAACCCCACATCCAGGGCCCCTGCTTCCTGAATTAAAGCCTGGGTTTCCTGGAGACCCCATCAAAGCAGACAGAAGGATGTGGGGACACAGCATTAAGTAACAATAGGCAAAGCCACTACAACCCACAAACTCATTTTGGTGTTAGAAAGGAGCCTCCTGGGCCTAGGGGCAGTGCTGAAGCCTGGAGAGGATCACATGTCATTCTCGGGCAGCTTGTTACTTGCATTTTCACAAATGGAAAAAACGAGCTGATGATGTAGTTCCTGTGGGAAGAGGAGGCTTGGTGCTTAGAGTGATGACACTGGGGATTGGGAAGAGGGGACAGGAGAAGCCTGGTGGCCTGGCTGGGATAGGCAGTGAGGGTCCACTAGCCCCCCCTGGGGGGTCTGCTGTGCCAGCTTGGGGCCTCCCTGCAGGCCACTGCGACCTCTGCTGTGCCTCGGTGGCTATGTACCAGAACCTCCACTCCTCTAGCTCCCAGCACGCCTCCGGCTCTGAGGAGAGGGGACTGTGCTGATCAGGGTCACCTCCTTGTTCTGGAGCCCAGCTGCCCCTCCAGGCCACAGAGCTGACCCACGGTCTCACTACCCAGATTAGGTAACTGGGGACCAGCTGAGAGCAAGTCCCATGGGCATCACAGAACCAAGGCATAAGACGTTGCTCAGCCAATACTCCCAAAGCTGGATGAGGAGGCAAGAGCAGGGGGTCTCCTGGCACTCCCACCAGACTTTCTCGTAAGTCCTTCCCCCTCTCCTTCCCTGTCCTGCACCCAGAAGGTTTCCTCTGGAGTGTGAAAAGAAATGCACGCCCCTCCAGGCAGAACGTGCATGCATATACACACACACATGAAGGCACACACACATGCACACGTGCAGGAGAGCACACCAGATGCAGAACTGAGCTCTGACCCCAGGCTGCCAGTTCTCAGCCTTGCCCATGTGATAGTGCTCACTCTCTGTTTGGCTTTCTCTGGCCCAGGATAGAGCACATGGCCTTGGGTCCAGGGAGAAGAGAGGCCACAAACATCCCCTCCACACAGTTGGACCTGGGGCTCCCCCAGAGACCAGCAGCCAGTCCTCCCAGAGGCAGGGGAGACAAGGCTCCTTCCCCAAGCCCTCTGGTCATCTGTGGGACCCCTCAATGCCATCTCCACCCTGACAAGAGGCCAAAACTGGGTTCTCACTACCAACTGCTGTGCCCCAACCTTAACACAAAGGGTGGGTGACAACCTTCTATAATGGAAAATGAATTCATCTTGCCCCATGAGAAGAAATCCTTTAGGAACAGCAAAGGGAAAGGAAATTAACTTTTACTAAATACTTGCTGTGTGCTTTCCCATATAATCTCAGCAACAAGTGAGTTCAGTAATGGTTCCCATTTTACAGAAAGGAAAACTGATGCCCACAGATGTTAATTATGCAACTTGCCCAAAGTCACAGCACTAGTGGGGGTCTGGCTGAAAGTCTGGTTCAGGTCTCCTGGACCTGCAGAAAATAAAGGCTCGAAGGCTAGGTTGGTGACTTGAGGAAGAGACAGTATGTGAAAAAGGCAGAACCGAGTGGAAAAGGAAACATGAAGCATTTGAGTTTATAAAAAAAAAATTCGCATTTTTAAAAGAATGGAATGTATGTATGGGATATGGGATATTTCTGGGAAGTTTCCAAAATATAATAGATTCCTGTCCCTACGAGGAGGGTTTTTAATAGAAGTCTGAATCCATCTCCAGCCTAAGTCCTAAGACCTGAGCCCATGATGGAGTTTCTGGGTAATCTTGGACGAGCCACTTGAAAGAAACCTCACTGGAGACAGCCCAGAAGTGAGTTGGCTAAGGGAGGAAACCGGAGGCTGTGGGTGTGAATGACAAATTCTAGGAACATGGATGTGGTAAGACAGAAGGAAATGAACAGGCATCTGGAAAAAGTGCTGAGGGCTGATGGTGAGCAGGTAGGCAGAGTGAACATGGCCAAACAAGGGGCACCTTGGAGAGGGACAAGGAGCAGCCACCCAGGAAGACTTGATGGGGGGCTCAGTGGGGGGCAGGAAAGGGCACCAAATTAGAATATCCATGTTGCTGGAGACCTCTTTTGATTCCTCCACTGCCCCTAACAGGGCCTGGAGCCTAGAAGGTGTTCAATGATGAGTTAGGAAAAGAACAGGAAGGAAATGGATTCTCTTGCTCAACTGGAGTGAGTAGAATTCTATGAGGTTCCTGAAAGTCTAGTGTCTGGGGCCCAACACAGTCCTGGCACAGAGTTGATGCTCAGTATATATTTATGCATGAATTAATACATTAGGATATCTGGTTTCTGACCCAACTTTCTGCTCTGTGACTGGACAAATTACTTTGCTCTCTCTTTGGATATCATTTTCCTCATCTGAAAACTGAGAAGCTTGGGCTGGACACCTCCAGGTCAGATGCTCTAAAGCTTCAAGGCTGAGGGCCCCATTGCACACCCTGCATAGTTCCTGCCTTCCTCATGCAGAGGAAAGTGGGGTCAGTGCCAGCAGACCTCAGAGCCAGCCCAGGAGTCAAGAATTTTCTTTGATAAAGAGTCATTCAGTGACCTCTGGGCTAGAACATAGGAAGCAGTAAAGAAAATCTGTTTCTCTTTCTGTCTTTTTCACACACACACACACACACACACACACACACACACACACACACACAGCTACCTCTTTCATTCCCCAGATCAACATAAGAAGCAGTGCAGAAAATCTATTTCTTTCTCTCTTTCTCACACTCACACACACACACACACATATACCTCTTTCATTCCCCAGATCAGCCTACCAGCCAAGCAAAAGTTTCAGCCTGATGTGTCAACCCAGGAAAGTCTAATCCCTGGCTCCCCCAGCAATTCAAGGACTCCCATGTGTGTGACCCTGTGTTATGGCAAATGTGAGATCCATTTTCAGACCATTCTCTTCCTGCATCCCATCCTTCATCCAATGTGCCCTTCACTCATCAAGCCTCCCACAAGCACGGAGGCCAACAGGCACTGACAGGCAACCCTGGGCTCGAACCCCAGCTCCACCATGTAGTAGCTCATTGGCTTTGGGCAGGTCATTTAACCATTCTGACTCCAGTTTCCTCGTCTTTAAAATTAGATAAAAGCATCCACCTGTAGGCTTTTTTGCCAAAATTAAATGAAGGCACTCTTTGAGTTTCAACAATGTTAATTTCCTTTCT
Organism: Myrmecophaga tridactyla; assembly: GCA_004026745.1. Taxonomy (NCBI): domain Eukaryota; kingdom Metazoa; phylum Chordata; class Mammalia; order Pilosa; family Myrmecophagidae; genus Myrmecophaga; species Myrmecophaga tridactyla. The sequence goes on from PVIY010013573.1 coordinate 8,230, forward strand.
TGTCTCAGTTCTTCACAGACCCCCATCTCAAGACTCCCTTTAGGAAGTTAAAGATCACTTTTCCACCCTGTTTGCCAGATTCTCCTCTCAACAAAATTCTCAAACCACTCCTAGCTCTTCCAGTCACATAAAGCCTCTATTACATTTCTTGATTCAGACACCCTCAGTGCTACAAATCTCCCAGCTCAGTCCCCTCCAAGTTCAAGAAAGCTGGGTTTATTCACATAAGGTCTATCCCCGCAAAAGAGAACCTCAGAACCTCAGTGTAACAGGAGAAAATGCTGAGGGCGAAGCTTGACACAGCAATTTAAAATGGATCACATCAGCCGACTGCTGAACAACCCAAACCCTGGAAATAGCACAAGCGTGTTTGCCAAGCCTCCCTCGGGGAGACGCCCCGTGATTGCTCTCTTACGCAGAGCTGTTAGGGTGTTACAACAAAGGGACTGTGTGTCTCCCTCTCAGACCCACTCGAGACATTCCACACAGCTTGGAACACACTTAGGATCATCAACCTTCATGTTAGATTGACACAAGACCCGGAGACAAGAATTCAAGGGCAAGTGGTTTATTTGGGAGGTGATCCCAGGAAACACAGGAAGGGCAGTAGGGAATGAGATAGGGAAGGGAGGGAAATTAATAAAAAATGAGTTACCAAGCAAGTTACCATTGGACACATGGAGTGCCACCCCATGAGGGGACTCTAGGAGACAGTAGAGAGCACACCTCAGAGTTATCCTAACCAAGAGATGGGTTGGTTAGTTGGTTGAGGGCTGCCTTTAGGAGCAATAATTCTCAGAATTCCCAGAATGCTTTGTGTGCAGGCCGAGGGGGTCTCATGGCCAGGAAGATGCCTCAGGCAGGAAGGCACAGGTGTTTTCGGTAGGCAGCCATCACGGGTGTGGAGGTGAATGCTGGGCATATACCGGCAGGGGGCCGACAGCTTGCTACCTTCCTTGGTTATGCTCCCTGCCCACCACGCAGCCTTCAATTATTGATCCACTCTCCCAGGAAATATGACATGGAAAGCAGGATCCTGGTTGTCATAAATCTTCTGGTACCTAGAAAGTATTTCACCCCTGTGAATGAACTAATTCGCATCCCAGTTTATAGGTCTGGCTTGTGTGAGTTTGATGAGTAGATTCAATTCTCCAGAGCCTGATAAATAGCAGCTCTTTAGGTGCCAACCTATTCCAGGCTTTCAACACATATTATCACAAATCATCAAAATTCCCCTAAAAGGAAGATTTTTGTTATCTTTAACTTACAGATAGAGAAATTGAGGGTTAGAGAGATTAAGTGATTTGACCAAGGTCCATAGCTACTAAAAATAGAAACAGAACTCAGGATATAAAATCAGCATAATTCTAACTGCAAAACCTCTCCTCCTGGAGGCACTGATGAAATCAAACTTCTGAACCCATAAAGGTGGGGTGAGATTCTGGACACCAAGTTGCAGATACCCTCGAGACTCCCCTTGTGGCGGTGAGGGCAGCCAGCCCCAACTTCTCACGCGAGCTCTCCGTCTCACTCTCATCTTACTTAAAACTCCCACCAGGTTCTCAGCAATTCTTCCAAACTCACCCAGGTGCTCAGTCTCAACAACACCCTCCTCTCTGCCCACACTGGTCTGCTCAGTTAGCAAGTCTGACACTGGGCCTTAGTGTTCTGAGCCCTCTAAATAATCCTGGGAACCGGACACCAGTGTCACCGTCGTTGCACAGAAAAGGAAAAGGGGCCCTTACAGAGCAAGTAGGCTCCCAAAAATCAGACCACTAGTCAGTGACAAAGCTGGGATTTGGACCCTGAAAGTCTGGTCCCAAACTCCATAAGCTTTAACCACAAGATGACATTGCTTCTTGTCTTATTCATCCTTTAAAGGAATTCATGCTTAATTAGTACCCCCCAACACCAATTTGGGGGTACAGAGACCCAAGAAAATAGGAGCTCTCACACCATCCTGCTTCACAACAGACCATCCCTTCACATCCTGAATAGTTAATTTGGAGCCTGGGAAGATATGCCGTTGTAACGGACGCTCCAAAATGTGATTTGCCCAACAAAAACATTGGTACACAAAAGGAGAAACCAGCACAGATCTCTGCATTAGTTTCTATTTTTGTTGTATTCTGCTTTTGTTTAATAATAAGGGGGAGGAGGCTGAGTTCGAGCACTCATCTGCAACAAGAATTTTTTATCAGGCCCTGGAAAACAAAATGAGTTTAATCTCTTCCAACTTGATTTCAACTTTGCCAGTGGACATCTGTGCTTGTGGGCTTGGAAGCCATAATGCACGGCTAACACTTTCCAATAATTTTCTTTTATTAATTCTTCTGACTGTGAAGAAAAGGGCTGGGCATGGATTAAACATCACATGGCAATTCTTTTCCAATTCTATGTAGCAAATGAATACTTTTTGTTTTTCTGTGAGGATAATGCTAGGAGGAAAAAAATGTTTTATCGGAGTTGAAAAAGTGGTGAACTCAGCATCAGGAAACTGAGGCTCTTGTCCTGGGTCTGCTTTGACCAGCTGTGTGACTGGGGCAGACAGCTTTACCTCGCTGGGTCTCTTTCCACATTGCAAAATAGAAGCTCAGTCTACATGACTCCTAAAGTCTCCTCCGGCTCTGAGATCTCCTGAGTCTCTGATACAAAATGGTGCCAGATGACCTTAGTAGGTTCAACATCTTGTCATTAGATCTTGGGGTAACCTGGCTCACTGGGTGACATAAAAAAACAAAAACAAAAAAACAAAACCCACCCATAATTAATTATGCACGTTTAATGAGCATAAAACAGACAACACTTATGTCAGGGATCCCAAACGACAGGTGACGCAAGTGAGGGAATTGGGGTGAGCAAGAAAACAACAGGGAGCAGCAGGGACAGTGGTGAGCTCTGATGGTATCACTCACGGTGTCTCTGCAGCAGGCAGCTGCTCCTCAGCACCACCCCGTGGCTACCCTGTGAAAATGCAGGCCCCATTGACCAGAGTCTTGGGTTTTTCAAGTGAAGCTAGAAAGTCTAGATTTTTATGTGCGAGTTGCCATTGTTTAAAAGCCTGCTGGAGTGCATGGTATGAGACCCACCTGGTACTGGGTAGACGGTCACCAAAAGTTAATGTGATTTGCCCAACAAAACCACTGGTACACAAAAGGAGAAACCAGCACAGATTTCTGCATTGGTTTCTTTGTGTTCCTGGACCACAGCAAGAACCACAAATGCCACTTCAATGCTCCTGTCACACCTGCACAGGGAGATGATGTCATGGCACTGCAACAAGTACAGCACCCATTCCATGCCCATGAGCAAGGACAGCGGGGTCTGGGCGGTTCCAGACACAGCAAAGACCAGCAAACTGGCAGTGCGGTCCAGGTGCACAGAGAGGAATATGCCCTCTACACCAAGAGGTGGTTAGCAAGAGGAGGCTTACGGAGCCACGCGTGTGTTCATCACCAGACTACAGCTGGACAGAGATGGGAAAGGAATCTCGAATGCAAAACCAGATTGTGACATTATGGAAAAGAGAAAGGTAAATATAAGGAAAAATTGAGAAACTACAGGAATGACTATAACCTCTCATGCAATGACAGTTTTACTAGATTTTAGCTTAGTCTGTGTTCCTTTGGAATTTTCAAGATGTCTCTGGAATGTTTCAAGTCCCTCTTGTTTTGTTGATACATGGCTGTATAAGTCTGCATTTTGCAATTTTATGAGTTTACTAATTTTATGAGATAATTTTATGAGTAAAACTTGGAAATGTTTCCTTAAAAAAAAAATAGGAAGAAAGAAAGAAAACACTGCTGGGAACAAAGAAATCATATTCGAGGGGCCCCCAGGTAGCAAATCCTGAGTCATGTTCTCTGCGTCTCCATGCTGCTCTTTTTGCTCCCAGAGCTCTGTGTTCTTTCTCTGTCAGGACAGGACATTCAAGCTGTTTCCTCATCAGTCTCCCTGCTGGGCCCAGGGCACCTCGAGGATCACGAGTTCTATGTCTGTCTTAAGTCAGTACTCAGTGGACTAAAGGAATCTTAATGATTTATAACTAAAGCCGCACTTAATCCCAATCCACCAGATTTTACCAAAGGGGGAACAGAAAAGAGGAAAGGGACAGAAACCTTGGTTCAGAGGGCAAGGGGGCTAGGAGAATTCAAGCCTGTTGGCCGAGACTTTAGCCTCTCCTCTGTCCAGCAGCCTGTACTTCCTTGAGGTCAAGGCCATTACTAGAGAGAGTCCCCACTGCTGGCTCTGTTGATGCCCCTTGCTTATGCTCTGTTTCCCACTGAGTTGAGCAAAGGCTTTCACCGGGACTGTACCCTGCTATGCAAGACAAAACTGATGCTGCCATCTCCAGCATCCACAAGGATTGTTTCCCTTCCTTATATTATTATCCTTGCTTTTCTAAGGCAGAGGTTAGCAGGTCTAAGGTCACAAAGCTAGTACATGGTGGAGCCCAGATTCAAACTCCAGGCTGCTCGGATCTAAGGCCTCTGCCCCACCCCGTGAGCCCCACTGCCTTCCTCTACTGACCTCTCCACCAAGGGCCTATTCCCAACCTAGAACTTTTGGATACTGGGAGCCAGCAGCCAAATCCCAGACTGATACCTACTAGGAGGCGACCCTCACATGCCCCACATTCCACCCTTACCTGAGGAAGATATCTTGTAGGATAGCTAATAATAAATATCCTAGAATATATCCATCCATACCTATTGCCTTTATTTCTATGAATGATTCCCGGGAATAGGATCACACATTGAAAGGATGTGTGTTTTAATTCCTAATACCAGATTGCTTTCCGAAATGCTATGACATCTATATTTCTACCAACAATTCACAAGTATACTCCTGTCTGCTTCCCACGAGCAGTAGGCGTTACATTTCTTTCTGTCAGTCTGATGGGTGATAGCCTATTGTTACTTTTTTTTTTTTTAACATTTCCCTGTCTACCAAGGAGTTTGAACATCTTTTAATGTTCATTAGCCATTTAGATTTGTGCTTCTATGACCAGTCTGTCATTAACCTTTGACTGTTTTTTTAAAATATTTTTATTGAGAAATATCCACACACGTACAGTCCAGCCCTATTATACAATCAATGGCTCACAATATCATCACATAGTTGTGTATTCTTCACCATGATCATTTTTAGAACATTTGCATCACTGCAGAAAAAGAAATAAAAAGAAAAGAAAAAATGCATACACCCCATACCCTTTACACCTCCCTCTCATCGACCCTCAGTATTTCAGTCTACCCAATTTTTACCCTTTATCTTACCCTACTATTTATTTTTTATCCTTCTTTTTTTTTTACTCATCTGTCCATACCCTGGATAAAAGGAGCATCAGACACAAGGATTTCACAATCACACAGTCACATTGTAAAAGCTATATAGTTACACAATCAGCATCAACAGTCAAGGCTACTGGAACACAGTTCAACAGTTTCTAGTACTTCCCTCTAGCCACTTCAATACACAATAAACTAAAAAGGGACATCTATATAATGTATAATAACCTCCAGGATAACCTCTCTACTCTGTTTGAAATATATCAGCCACTGACACTTTATTTTGTCTCATTTCTCTCGTCCCCTTTTTGGTCAAGAAGGCTTCCTCATTCCCATGATGCTGGGTCCCAGCTCATCCCTGGGAGTCCTGTCCAACATTGCCAGGGAGATTTACACCCCTGGGAGTCATGTAGCATGTAGCAGGGGAAGGCAGTGAGTTCACCTGCCAAGCTTGCTTAGAGAGAGGCCACATCTGAGCAACAAAAGAGGCTCTCAGAGCGTAACTCTTATCAGTAGGCTTAGCTTCTCCTTTGTAGGAAAAAGCTTCATAGGGGCAAGCCCCAAGATTGAGGGCTCAGCCTATTGATTTGGTTGTCCCACTGCTTGTGAGAATATCAGAAATTCCCCAGATGGGGAACTTGAATATTTCCTCCTTTCTCCCCAGCCCCCCAAGGACACTTTCCTTTGCCAGTTTTTAATTGGAATGTTTGCATTTTTGTTATCAATTTGTAAATTATTAATACTTCGTGATAGAGACAGGCTAGCAGTTCACCTAACCTCTTTCTTTACCCTCCTTCTCCTCTGCACAGCTAGACTACATGTTCCAGCCTCCCTTGGGCTCAGATAAATCCGTAGTCTGAGATTTAGCCAAGGAGTGTGGGTAGAAGAGATATGTGCCACTGCCAGGCCTGGCTGATAGTACTGCCCATTCATTTCTCCTCCAAGTAATCTTGGAAGCTATGTGTTGAAGTGGAGATGCACAAAATGGAAGGAGCCTGGGTTCCTGAATCTTTATCTGGAGAAGAGCTGCCTGCCAGACAGGATTACTCAATGCGCACTTCTATGAATGAGAGATTCATTTTCATTTGTTAAGCCAGAGTGATGGATTTGTATTTTATAGCAGTTAGTGGCATCCTAACTAAAATACATACAAACCTGTCATTTATGTTGCGTCTATTTTCATTAAACTGTCATTTCTGTATTGATTGGCTCCTTAAAGAACTTTAATTTCTTTAAAACCTAAATTTTAAAATGCCTATACTTTCTTCTACTAATATATTTCATAGCTTCTGCATTATCAAAATAAAATAATCTCATGGGAGCTTTGTAGAAATACAGATCCCTAAAATCTATCCTAGAAAATTCTGCTGTAAGCAATCTAGAGTGGAGCCAGGAAATCTAGAAATTTTCGAAGTCCCCTAGGTGAGTGCTGCTTTCAACGACAGGAAGTTATCACTTCACGCCATTAAAATAGCAGCACAGCACTAATGAAAGTAACTCTAGGGAGAACCACCAGCTTTATCACCCATTGATATCTCTGAGGATAAGCTTACCTGTTTTCTAAAAGAAGTTTCCTGGAAACACCTTGAAAGAGCCTACCTGAAGTCCTGTGTTAACCCATCATCAGGAGAAGGGCCTGAATTCAAATTCTGACCTCTCCATCTTCTAGTGTGTGCCTTTCTAGCAAGTGACTTAACTTCTCCCGGCCTGTTTTCTCCTCTCCTACAAAATGAAGGTAATAATAATTCCTACTTTGTGATAGTAATAGCTACTCAATTTCCAGGGTCAAGAAGAAGACAAAGAAATATGTACAAATATTTAATCCTAAATCTGGTACATGGGCGGAGCCCAAGAAATCATTATTATTAACTCTAGGTTACAGAGGCACTAAATACAACCTTGCCCTAATCTGCAGTTTTTGTCTATGAATAGTTCTGCTGGACATCTTCAGGCACTATGTCCTTTTGGAGAAAGGAATGCAAATTAGAGACATTCATCATGCCAAAAAAAGTTTGTAATTAAAGAACAGTAAGCATTGCAAACATGAAAATATCTCAGAACTTCTCTGAATCTCTCAAAGCTCACTTAAATTTGTGTGGGGGCAGAGAGGGTTGTAGCGTGGCATATTTGTGTGTATGTGTGTAAAAAAAAGTATTAGATTCAGTGTTAGGACTGTGAGCTCTGGAGAAAAGTTTTGGATGCTGTGACAGTGCCTTGTGATTAACTACTCAGAGTGATTCATGAGTAAATCTACAGAAGAACAACTGCCAACATTAATTTAGGGATCTCAAATTTATTGAAGCCTTATCCTATGCCAGAAACTGAGCTAACAATGTTGTTTTCGATCTTATTCAACCCTTAAATAAACCTATGAAATAGTGTGTAACTATTTCCACCTACAGGATAAGGAAACTGAGCTCAGAGAGGCCAAGTAACTCGTCCACAGTTACACAGCTATGAAAGGTGGCATCAAAATGTGCACAAGGGCTTCTTTGGCGGATGAGGAAAATGTTCTAAAATTAGATTTTGGTAATGGCTGCACAACTTTGCATATGTTGAAAAATCATTGAATTGTACACTGTTTTTTCTGCATGCTGTATGGCGGGGTTATATTTCATTATTTTTCCATGTGAGTATCCCATTATTGCAGCACCATTTGTTGTATTTTTGTTTGCTTGTTTGTTTGTTTTTTGGGTGGTGCATGGACCAGAAATCAAACTTGGGTTTCCCATACGGCAGTCAAGAATTCTACCACTGAACTACCCTTGCACCCCTGAATTGCACACTTTTAACGGGTGAACTTTATGGTATATAAATTGCAATACCGCTGTTAAAAAAGTATGTGAACCCCCGTCTACCTGACTCCAAAACCAGGCTTGTGTAAAATGCTTTCCAATTTAGAAAGTGCTTTCACCTACATCACTTTATCGATGTCCAAACCAGCACCTCCCCTCAAAACCACCCAGAGGCTGGCTTGTCCAGGCAGGAGTGTCATGGACCCATGGGGAAGGAAGGATGGACGAGCAAAGCCAAAACCTATTGTATGGCCTCTCAGGCCAGATGTTGAGCAAAACCAGAGGGGCCAGAGGTGGGTGTCAACATTGGGAATCAGATTCGGGAATGTGTAGGTGACATGGGTAGCTCACTCCTTGCCCTGACCTCCATGCACACATGGACTCACTAGCCTTTGTTTAAAACTCAAATCTGATGTGGGGCCCCCTGTGACCCTCTCAGCGGTTCACCTGTGCCTCTAGAGTTGCATGCAAAGCCTTTAGCATGAAACCCAAATCCTGCAGGACGAGGGCCTGTCTGTTGCCCCATCACCCGCTCTAGCCACGCTCAAAAGCGCTCAGTCTCCTGATGCAACCGTGATCCCTCTGGTCTTCAGCCTTTGTCCGGAATTGCCCCTTCTCTATCTGGAAGGATTCTACCAGCAGGGATTCGATTTTTGGTTTTGTTTTGTTTTTTTTTTTGCATGGGCAGGCACTGGGAATCGAACCCAGGTCTCCAGCATGGCAGGTGATAACTCTGCCTGCTGAGCCACCGTGGCCCACCCTGGGAATTCGATTTTAATATATTCTCTGTGCCCCCTCCTCCTCCTTCTCTTCCCTCTAGTCCCCACTTCCTAGCTCTCTATTTACATTTTCTGTATATCTCTATTTTAGCATTTTTCAGACTATGTTGCCTCCATTTATTTCCGGCCTTCATTCCCTCTCGCCATGGCCCCACCAGGCCAGATCCATTCAGCCCATTGCCCACTCCACTGAGAAGGCACACAGACACTCAGGACCCACAGGGCCAAAAATGACAGTGTGGTCACCTAAAAATTGGGGTTGTGCTACCGAGGAATGGAAAATGGATATTCTGAGGTAATTATCATTGCAATTAAATGTTTATCTCAGCGATTCTTAGCTTGATGTCTGTCTACTCTCAAGACCATTAGAAATACGCGGGCAAAATTTTTTTCTATTTTGGCTCAATATCACATCGGGCAAAATAAATACTGAATTTTTTTCAACATTTATTGATGGATGGGTGAATGGATAAGTGACCCGAGTCAATTTCACTTTTGTTTCCTAATCTGATAAATGTGCATAATAATTGCATCTATCTCATAAAGTTGCTGTAAGGATTAAATTAAGGAATAGATGTAAGATGTTTAGCACAAAGTTTGAGATTTGGTAAGCACTCTATAAATGTTAGTATTGTAAGTCTTAATGCCCACAGGGCTGAACCCCTTGGAGGCAGAACCCATCTGATTGATTAGTATGTAGGTGCTCAGTTAATGACTGTTGACTTAACAATTAATTAATTAATCAATAAGGTAGACAGAAAATTAAAAATAAAAGAAAAACCTCTTTAGAAATAAATACCCCCAAGGAACACAACACAAATAGACACAATAAATTATGTCTCAAGAATAATAGGGGGCGGCTGCCGTGGCTCAGCAGGCAGAGCTCCGACCTGCCATGCTCGAGGTCTGGAGTTCGATCCCTGGTGCCTCCTGCCCATATGCAAATTAAAAAAAAAAAAAAAAGAAGAATAGGAAAAAAGAAGAAAAAATTAATTAAAAAAATGAAGTAATTAAAAGGATTTGAGAGAAAAGGACAAATATTGAAGATTTGAAAGAAGATCCAACAAATTGATAGTAGGAGCCCTGAGGAAGAAAAAAAAAGTGAGGGAAAAGAATAAATATGGAAAATTATAATTCAATAAAGTTTTCTAAAATTAAAATCAAAACTGAAACTATATATTGGCAGACCATATCATGTAACTGAGACTTTAGACCCAAAATTACTAGCACCCCATAGAAAAATGACAGAGCTCTAAAGAAAAAGTGAAAGTCAAAAAATATTTTAGCATTAGGCAAAAAGAGCAAGTGACTTCTAAGGGAAAGAAGATCCAATTAACATCAGTCTTTTCAGTGACATCTGATCCCAGAAGAAAATGGAATAACATGTTTAAGATATTCAAAATTTTTATATACATCAAAACTGATCTTCAAATATAAAGGATGAAGATAAACTGTCATAAATATACACAAACTCAAAATATTTCCCAGGAGAGAGCACTTTCTAAGGAGCCTATTAGAGAATGAGCACCAGATAACTAAAAAGACGAGAAAGATACCGACATAAGGATTGAAGATGAGCATTAAATATGGATGCTCACCTCCTAGGTCACACTCCCTTCCTGCCGTCAATCTCTGGTCAACCCAGAAAGGCCTGAGCTCCTTGTCCCACCGGAGGACAGTTCTGAAGGCCCATCCCAGCTCTGGAGCTCCTTGTGGGGCAGGCCCAGGTCGTTACTAAGTGTGCCCTGCAGCCCATCCTTTTCCTCTGCCGAATCCTTCTCCCTTTGGTTACCTTCCACAGGTATCGACCTCAAGGACATTGCCATGGTCAGGTTCATGTGTCAACTTGGCCAAGTGGTGGTTGGGCAAGTGCTGGCTTGTCTGTTGCGATGAGGACATTTCACAGAATTAAAACATGATCATATGGCTGCATCCACAGCTGATTCCATTTGTAATCAGCCAAAGGGGCGTGTCTTCTGCAATGAGTGATGCTTAATCTAATCACCGAGAGCCTTATAAGGAGGATTCAGAAGAGACAGGTTCTTCCTGTTTCGGTTGATGAGCCTAACCTGTGGAGTTCCTCCAGACCCTCCATCGGAGTGGTCGGCTTCACAGCCTGCCCTGCGGATTTTGGACTCTGCTTTCCCACAGTCACGTGAGACACTTTCATAAATATTTCCCTGTTGCTTCTGTTTCTCTAGAGAACCCTAACTAATACAGACATGCTCTAATCAACTAGCTGAATACTAATCTCAATCTCAAAGTCTGCCTTCTGGGAACCCAACGTGTGACAGGGAGAGGATGTTAGGGTTCTCTAGAGAAACAGAATCAACAGGAGATATCTGTAAATATGAGACTTATACGGTCTCATACAACCGTGGGAATGGAAGAGTCCAAAATCCTCAGGGCAGGCTGTGAAGCTGGTGGCTCCGATGAAGGGTCTGGACGAACTCTGCAGGAGAAGCTCGCTGGCTGAAGAAGCAGTGAGAGTCTCTCTTCTCCTTTAAAAGCCGTCAACGGATTGTATTATCTCATTGTGGGAGACACACCTTAGTTGATTACAGATGTAATCAGCCCCAGATGCAATCAATTGACTGATAATTTAATACACCAGCCATCCGGTTTAGCAACCAGCCACTAAATATCCTTGCAGCAACAGTCAGGCCAGTGCTTGCCTGACCAGACAGCTGGGCCTCATCACTTGGTCAAGCTGACACCAGAACCTAACTATCACAGAGAGTATAACATATAATGATTTTACGACCTGACAGTGTCGATCATTTCTTAAATAGAGGGAAAACGGGGTGAGCTTGTGTAAAAAAGACCAAACAAACAAAACGCATTGTATCAATAATCATAATCAGTGTTGCTAGGATTAGTGTAGTTAATCCTGAGGCTATTAAGCGTATAACACAGGATAAAGAACATGACTAATTATGAGATATTCTATCATTCCAGATGATTCTCAGCCCTTGAGAACTAGGATTCTTGACGTGGAAGAAAGGAGGTATAGACGCATGATAAAAGAGGTAAGTGAAAAATGTCCTGTATAGAAGAATTTCAAATAATGTATGTAGACCCTCTCCCCTCAAGGAGGTGGTGCTTACCTCCCCCAGCCCACTGAGGATGGGCTGCACTTAGTGATTTGCTTACTAAGTGTAGAGGAGGGGAAGGCGGAAGCCAATGACTTCAGAGTGAACAAACCTGACAAACACAACCTCATCCAGGTGGTCAGAGTTAAATCATCAGTGATAAAGCATGTTAATAGATGGACCCTTGATTTAGTGCGATGAGAATGGCACTTCACCTCTGTTAATCTTTCTCCAAAAAATCCATAACCCTAGTCTAACCATGAACAAAACATCAGACAAACCTAAATTGAGGGACATCCTTACAAAATACCAACCAGTATTCCTCAAAAAAAAAGCATCACGGTCATCCAAAACAAGGAAGTCTGAGAAACTATTGCAAACCTGAGAAGGCTAAAGGGACATGAGGAAAAAAATGTGACATGATATCCTTAGTAGGATTCTGAAACAGAAAGAGGACACTAGGGGGAAAAACTAGTGAAATCTGAATTAACTGCTGAGTTCAGATAATAGAAATATAGCCATGTTGGTTTGTTAGTTGTGAAAAATGTACCATCTTAATGTCAGATATTAACAACAGAGGTAAGAGTATGTGGGAATTCTGTGTACTATCTCTGCAACGTTTTTGTAAATCAAGTACTATTCTAAAATAGGGTGGGCCACAGTGGCTCAGTGGCAGAGTTCTCATCTGCCATGCTAGAGACCCAGGTTCGTTTCCCAGTGCCTGCCCATGTAAAAAACAAACCAAAAAAAAAACTATTCTAAAATAATTTTTTTTTAATTTTCAGAAAACCTGTACTTTTGAACTTGAACTAGAAATGTCAAAATGAAATAATAAGGTGTTTTATCTTTAAATAATTTTTTTTCTAACTCTGTTGCCTGGAAATACCTAAACAATGACCCAATAACTAATTCAGTAGCAATAAGTATCACTACCCCAGACTGTGGTCTCAAAATATAATTTCTGTTGAAAGAAATGAGGACTTCTTGGATAAATGGCTGATTTTAGATCAGGGGTAGGAAATGTACAAGATTTCCTCGTCATGGAATATCTCGTCATGCTAGATGGCAAGGAAGCTATGAAAGACCACAAGGTTTATGTCCAAGGACCTCGAAAAGACTCCCTCTGGCCAAAGATGAAATGTTTTTGAGCTTTGATAAGGATAAAAATGACCATGGGTTGAAACCAATCAAATATGATTCATAATCATATTAAGAAAAAAATTAATCATTTCCAAAGGATGACAGGGAACTAAATGGTTATTTTGAAAACTGGGAAAAATAAAAGACTCCAGCATTTGTCCTGTCTTTCTTTACTTAATAGTATACAAATAGTAGATGAGAAGGGTTTTCTCCTTATAAAGGTATTACTGTAAATAAGTCAAAATGAAATAATGGAACATCATCATTTTGCAACCCTCAAGGAATTATTGAATCTAGGCACTGAGAACCAGTGGCTGCTAAAATATATTTTTTAAGTGAAAAACAGGCATTATCTGCCTCTAGATGAAAGAACACATATACTACTAATCCTGCCAAAGGGATCATAGGGGAAATAGCACAGAGAAACATACTGCACTGCACCACAAGGATGCAATCAGCAAAATGAAGACAGTCAGAAACCCTATATATAGGTCAAATCAATCAGGTTCTTCAAAAGATAAACTGTAAGAAGAAAGGAATGGAAGGGGATCTACAGTTTAAAAGCAACTGACAGGATGTATCAAGTTTTAAAAAATTAAACTCTAGTGTCCAGAGACGCACATATGGTGATAAAACTGTAAAGTTACGCTAGGAAGCAATTACCATAAAAGACAGGAGAGTGGTTGCTTTGGGAGGGCTGCAGGAGGCTGTAGGGCCTCTAGGGTGGTTGTCAGAATATATATAACTATAATTATAATTTGTTTTCTGAAGTTTTTTTCCTCCTATTCGTGTTTGTTTTACAATGAAAGGGTTTAAAATAAGCCAAAAAAAAAAGTTTTTTATTAAGTGGTATTGCAATCTCCAAATAAAGATGCCAGAAGAAAAATTAAAAGGCTAACAAAGTACCCACTGTAATCAAAGAAATAATTGGAGAAATTGTTCTTAATCTGAAGACGCTTACAACCAGGCATAAAAGAGTAAATGGTTCTGAAAATGGGTTCTAGAAATCCTTCTGACTGGGAAGGCTGTGAGCTGAAGCCATCGCCAAGAAGTTGCTCAGGGCCAACTCAGCCTGAGCCAACAAAAGCACTGTTTCCTCATAAAGAGGAGGTGGTCCCCACTTCCTGTCCCCCAACCCCCAAACCCTCATGTAGCCAAAGTAACCCTGTAAGCCAGGGGACCTGAGTTCCTGAGTTCCATTTTATCCCAGCCATTGCCTCCTGTGTGGCCGGGGTGAGTCACCTAAACTCAGTCTTTTATCAGCAAAATGGAGAGGCGGTGCTGATTGAAGTAATCTTGAGTCCCTTCCAGCTCTATCTTTATATAATTTTATGGTTCTAAAGCAGATTCTCTCAGAGGGTGATCTGCCAACCACCTGTATTTGAATCACCACTTGATTAAAAAGGCAGATTCCTTGGCCTCAGGAAACAGACATCCTGGGGATGGAACCCTAGGATCTAATTTTATACCATGGATGTCATGTGATTCTTATACTCGTTTGAGGCCTCCCATTCTAAGGTACTTTCAGGTGGGAAGCGGGAGAAAGGAACTCACATGTCTTAAACTCTTCACATATGCCAAGCTCCATATATAAGATTAACTCATTTTAATCTCCGAGCTACCTAGTGAAGACAGCATCCCTGTTTTACAGATGAAAGGAGGCTCAGGGAGTTTCAGTCACAGAGCTAGTAAGTGACAGATCTGTCAGAATTGGAGGTCCTCTTTGCAAAAAATTTAGGAGGGAAGGGAGGAAATTAAATTTACTGAGAAAGCTTCCCAGGATTGGAAGGATCCTAGCTGGGTGCCTGTTATGCTTTCAGCACAGGCACACTCTAGATAACACGTTCTACTTTCCTTTGATTTTATAAAGAAAAGAAGGTGGGGGGAGGACAAAGGCAGAGCCAGGGAGGGATGGTCTGGCGATCTAGTAGGGCAAGTACGAGCTTTCCTTTGACTAACCTGGAAGCAATCAAAGACACTTGAATACTTGGGGCTTCTTGTGCAGAGAAATAAGCAGCCCAGAATGATTTTAAAGACAAGCAGCCTAAATATGGAAAACAAAAAGCTAGGAATAGTGTTAAAAAAATTTTTTTTTTAATATTTTTTATGCTTTTTTTTTACTCTCTGTCCATATCCTGGATAAAAGGAGCATCAGACACAATGTTTTCACAATCACACAGTCACACTGTAAAAGCTATATAGTTATACAGTCTTCTTCAAGAATCAAGGCTACTGGAATACAGTTTAACAGTTTCAGGTACTGCCTTGCAGCCACTCTGTTCTAGTTTGCTGTCTGTTGGAATGCAATATACCAGAAACAGAACACTTTTTAAAAAGGGGAATTTAATAAGTTGCTAGTTTACAGTTTTAAGGCCGAGAAAATGTCCCAACTAAAGCAAGCCTATAGAAATGTCCAATCTAAGGCATCCAGGAAAAGATTCCTTGGATCTAGAAGGCCAATGACGTTCGAGTTTCTCACTTAACTGGAAAGGCACATGGCAAACATGATGTTGTGTGCTAGCTTTCTCTCCTGGCTTCTTATTTCATGAAGCTCCTCTGGGAGCGTTTTCCTTCTTCATCTCCAAAGGCTGGTGGACTCTGGTAGTTCTCCTGGCTATCTCATTGTTCTGAAGCTTTCTTCAAATGCTTCCTCTTTTAAAGGATTCCAGTAAACTAATCAAGACCCACGTGCAATGGGTGGAGTCACATCTCCCTCTATTCAAAAGTTAATACCTGGGAGGGGTGGGGGTGGCTCAGCAGGCAGAGTTCTCACCTGCCATGCCAGAGACCCAAGTTCGATTGCCAGTGCCTGCCCATGACAAAAAACAAAAAGTCAATACCCACAATTGGGTGAGCCACATCTCCACAGAGATAATCTAATCAAGTTTCCACCATACAGCGCTGAATAGGGTTTAAGAGAAATGGTTGCTCACACAAGATTGGATTAGGATTGAACCATGGCTTTTCTAGGGTACACAAATCCTTTCAAACCAGCACACACTCCAATATACCATAAACTGAAAACAATATCTATAAAATACATAAGAATAACCTCCAAGATAATCTCTTGACTCTGTTTGAAATCTCTCAGCCATGGAAACTTTACTTTGTTTCATTTCTCTCTCCCCCCTTTTGGTCAAGAAGGCTTTCTCCATCCCATGATGCTGGGTCCCAGCTCATTCTGGGAGTCAGATGCCACTGTGCCAGGGAGATTTACACGACTGGCATCATGTCCCACATAGGAGGGAGGGCAGTAAGTTCACCTGCCAAGTTGGTTTAGAGAGAGAGGCCACATCTGAGCAACAAAAGAGGTTCTCTGGGGGTGACTCTTAGGCATAATTATAAGTCGGTTTAGCTTCTCCTTTGCAGGAAAAATTTCATAGGGTTGAATCCCAAGGTTGAGGACTCAGCCTACTGAATTGCTCCCCACTGCTTGCGAGAATATCAGAAATTACCTGGATGGGGAAGCTAAATATTTCCTTCTTTCTCCTCAGTCCCCCAAAGGGAAGTTTGCAAATACTTTTTTATTCTCTGCCCAAATTACTCTAGGATATATTATAGCATCACACTAACCTCTACAAACCACCAGGATCTCATGCCCTATTCAAGAGTCCATGTAATTATGTTGTTCAAATAAACTGATCATACAAGGTAAATTAGATAATGCACTACCCAAAATATAAATTTTACACCAAACAAACATCCGTTCCTTTGGTCTCACACAGAGGTTGAAGTTTTAAAATATGGACCATATCATAGGAATAGCTTTTTGACTCCTGGAGTTAAAGGAGGGATTTATAATAAAGCAACATACTAGCACATCAATTTCTTTAAAAGTTGTTTACAATAAATTTTTAAAAACAAGGATTACTTAATATATTTTGAATGCCTTAATAAGGAAGAATTTTTATAAATAAGGACTAACGCTGTCATGGCTGAAAGTAGACCTCAAGCAGACTTTGCCTTATAGTACAGAGCTCATGTTTGCAGCCCCACTGCCTGGGATCAGCATATCCAACACACGGGGGAGAGGAGATGAATAACCTTAAAGTGAAATCTGCAAACACAAAATGAGAAAAGTACTAGCAACGGTACAACCATGGGAAAGGGGGGTGGAATGTGCCCCCAAATATCTGTTAAAGTTTTTAAAAAGCAAATCAAAGGGTTGGAAGGGGCTGCAAAGCAGGTGGCACCTGGCTCTCTGGACAGGGGGACTAGGGCTAAGAGTGCCTCTGGCTGCCGAGTCCGGGCGGCGAGCGCGGGCAGCAGTGCTTTAGTCAACCTGGGCAGCGACTCGGATCATGGGACTGTTTGCAGCTACTAGTGCCAGGCACAGAGCTGGACATGATGAGGGAGGCGCTTCTGCCCTCGGGAAGCTTGTGAAGCCAGTTGGGAAAAGGTAACTAACAAGAAGAGATGGTAGAATGAGAAATACAGAGCAAGATGAGGCGGGGATTGTTACAGAGCTGGGGTACACCCATCCGCCTAGGACTTCCAGGGAAGTGAGTCCACGGGACCAGAGGTTTGGAAACCAGGCTCTGGTTGGGCGAGAGGTGACAAGCATAGCACATGCGTACACGTGGCGGAGCAGGAGGCCCGGAGTCCCCCAATTTAGTCGGATGGAAGGTTGGAAAGGGCCAGGCCAGGGATGGGGTTAGACGGCTTGAATGGCAGGATGCAACAGTTTGTAAGTTATCTTATAGGTGACAGGTAGCTACTGAAAGATTACGGATAACATAACTTTTATAAATCCCAGATCCATGTGTCTAGTTTCAATATGGAGTTAAAAAAAAAAAAATCCCAATTTACAAAACAGAATTCCAACTCTACTTCCATCTCTCCAATTTATAATCCCAAGCAACTCCCCTCACATCCCTTTTTGTTCCCTCTCTTCCTCTGAACATTCCACCCCAGAGCCTCGTGTTTATTTTTGTGTACTTGCCCCCACTTTCCTCTCTCTTCTCACTCTTTATTATACAGCTCAACTTCAATTTTCTGGCAAAAATCTTCTCCCTCTCCAGCCTCTCTGCTCCGATCTTACTGTCTCACCAATCCCAGGAGTTTTTGACAAATGGAAACCCTCCTGGTTGTGGGAGTGGGGGGTGGGCAGGCAGGGAGCAAAAGCGGAGGGGTACAGCATTCTCCAAATCGAGAAGAGAAGGGAGGAGATTAAGAATCTTCAAGTCAAAATGTATTTTATTCCAACACTGTAAGATGGGGTGATGAGGACAAAGCGGGGGTTTTAGGAAAACATCTACAGTTATTAATCTGACCTTAAAATGTTGAATATTCCCAGTGATTCTGTAATGAGTCACTTGGAGAGAAGCCTCCACAAATACATGCAAAGTGGCGGTCAGGTAGATGGGACCACTGTCTTGAGGCTTGTGAGCCAGTGGATGGAAGGACAAATTCCATGAGAGGAGGAGAAGTGTGGGAGGGGGTAGTGAGTTGATAGATTATGTGTCATCAGCGGGGCATGAAGGATGGTGAGTGATCTCTAACAGTGACAAAGCTGGCTAAATTTTTGTGATTTTTCTGAAGCTTCATGAGTCATTAGTTAATCCTTTCCAAAAAAAAAAAAAAAAACAAAACAAAACTGAAAGCTGCCATGTCTAGGTCTTCTTATAGTAACAAAAAATGAAAAGCTTACATATGTATTTTCATTGAAAAGCGGCAATAGGTGTTTTGTAAGATATCCCTTAATTTGGGCTTCTCTAATGTTCCACTGTCATTAGATTCAGACTATGCATTTTTGGCAGCAATGCCGCATAAAAGCTGCCGAGTTCCCAGTGTCTCATGTCAGCAGGCAGTATATTTTCATTTGAAAATAAAATATACATATTTTAGATAGAATGTTTGTTCTGAGGATGAGTCTGTGGAAATGATGCTTAGATATAAAAATGAGAACAAACAGCCCCCAAAGGAACCATAGGAGGAAAAATTGTGAACAACAGAATTGTTTTCCAAGATGAAACCAGAGCCTGGGCCTGTTTTCTTTCTATCTTGAAAAACACATTTATTTCTGAGTGCATTTAATGCCATTCAATCTTAAAAACTTCTTAAAAATTACATAATTTAAGAAATCGAAGTCTGTAGTGATAACTTTGTAATCCAGTGGTGGCTTTTTTGCCTTTTGTCTCCTGGCAGACTGCTTGGCAGCATTTGATGTCTGCAAGGGCCTTCCCGAAATGCCTTCGCTCCCTGGCTTTTGGAAACCTGCAGCCCCAGCTTCCTCCCTCCTCTCTAACTGCTCATCTTCAAACCATCCTAAATGGGTTGTTCTCCAAGACTCTGCCCTGGGCCTTCTATTCTTCTCTTTTATCCTTCCCAGCTACTCCAGGGACTTTTATCCTTCTCACCTACACAGGCTGGACAATGTAACATTGGCATTTTTCATTTCCCCATCCATCTAACTGCTGAGTCCAAGTAATTCTACCTCCAAAGGTCTCTTAAGTCTCTAGGCCCTCTTCCCCCACCCTACTGCCACAGCCCTGGCTCAGGTCTCACCATCACTTGCCTGGATTGTGACAAAAATCTCCTCACTCATCTCCCTGGACCCATTCACTTGCCTTTACAAATTATCCCTCAAGATGTCACCAGAAACCCCTTCCTGAAAGATGAGCCATGTCATTCCTCTACTCAAAACCAAAATTCAGATTTCCCAAAGGTCATTCTGCAAGACACTTGTTCTGTGGAATGTTAACAGCTAACAGACAAAATGTAAAAAATGGGAAAATCAATGCCCAGATAAGTTTGACTTATTGAGAAACATTAGGTTAGACAAAGTTCATCAGGTTTCTTTACTGCATATGCTAAGGGGCACTTTGACACTCCAACAAAGAAATGTGCATCATTTCTCAAACTTACTTGACTGCAGAACTCTTTTGATTTTTCACAGAGATTCATACTTCAGGAAATGCTGCTTTAAAGGTCTAAAATCTCTAACCTAGTTCTTAAGTTCACTCTCTTTATCCAGGCCAGTGGTTCTCAATCAGTGGCAATTTTGTCCCCAGAGGACATCTGGGAATATCTGGGGACATTTTTGGTTGTCACAATTGGGATGATACCACTGGCATCTACTTGGTAGAGTCTGAGGATGCTACTAAATAGCCTACAGTGCATAGGACAGACCACCACAACAAGGAAATATCCATACCAAAATGTCACAGTGCCGAGGTTGAGAAACCTTCCCCTAGACATTTTACATATTTTATCAAACAGAGCCCAAAAGGTCCAGAAGAAATCCACAGTTTCTTGGAATAAGAAGCTTGCCCGAAAACTTCTGTTTTAATACCTAAACGAGCAGGAAAGGTAGTGGACAACAAGTACTCAGAGATATTGGGCTTTTGGTGCTCAGAGATATTGGGCCTAAGCTAGTTTTGGAGGGTGTCCAGCCCAAAGAAGACTGGGCATAGAAAAAAGAATTCAGTTTCGTAGGACCTGAGGAACAATATATGGGGGCAGAAGGGAAATTCCTCTCGAAAAAGCACCAAACCTTTTTGGTTTCCTAGCAACATAATTTTCCTGAGATTTTTCTGATATTTGAATTTGCAGCATCCCTACACCTATTTTAAATCAAGGCAACAAACGAATTTTTTTTTTTAATGACATAACAGAAACAGAACTTCTCAGGGAAGGAAGAAAACCTGAAGGACATCTGGTCCACCCCCAATCCACCCCTTCCAGTGCACGGTGCCCTTGCTTCAATATCTTATGATTGCACGGTGGAGATGTCACAATCACAATGGTCCCGTTCCTTTCTTCCTTTCCAGATTTTTCTCTTAGAAAGTTCTCTCTCCCAAGGATTGTACTCTCTGCTTGTTGCCTCTAATTCAGCCCACTGGGATAGTACAGGGAAGGAGATAGATATGGAGAGGACATGGGGGTATGGAAACTACTCTTCAATGAGTGCTTACAGAGTCCCAGGCACATTATTTCTAATCCTCAGACAATCTCTCATAGCAACCTCAGCTGATGATCATACACTGCCACCCTGCCCCTACCTGTTGTCTCTGTTCCAGCTGAAACATCCCAAGATTTTTCACATGGAAATATTTCTTTGGCACCCTTTTCTGTTCATTCATTCATTCACTCAGCATGCATTTACTGAGCACCTTTGATGTGCCAGGCTTGTGCCAGACACCAGGGAGACAATGGTGGACGAAGTGGCCTCTCAGGACAGATCAGACTGCCACATATGTCAGCAAGGAAACTTTCAATCTGGGTAGCTGCTGTTATTATCTGCAGCAAAACATTCCCAGGCCAGCACCCAGCCTCCTAAGTCAGGGACGCGTCCCAGAGGAAGTACTGTCTGAGTCAGGTGGCAAAGTTGCCCAGGTGATGGGGAGACAGCAGAGGGAGCAGCGTGTGAGGATACCACGGGTGCACTCATGGGTCCACGGGGCTGGAAGGACCGGCTGGAGGGGTGGGCCCAGACGGCCGTGGGCCCTGCGGGTCAGTGAAGGATCAGGGTCTTTAGCCAAAGGACAGCGAGGAGCCACTGAAGCTAGGGAACAGCAAGATATGATTCAGATTTTAGAAAGCCAGTCGGGAAGGCTATGTGGAGAACAGAAGGACCAGGAGCACGGTGGTGGAGGGCTGGGGTGCTTAGCTACCCCCATAATCTCCATCAACTCACCTCCAAAAATCATCTCAAGTCAACAGAGAAGCAAATTGAAAACAGTGTGTTTGCTGTGCCCCTGCAGTAGGAAATGATCCCCCAGGCCCAGCCCTCTCATAATAATCAGCAGATTATTCCCTAAACCCCCTGTTATGGATTGGATTGCGTCCCCATAAAAGATATGTTACGGTACTAACCCATAGCACCTCAAAATATGGCATTACTTGGAAACAGGGTCATTGTAGTTGTAAGTAGTTTAACATAGGCCATGCTAGAGAAAGGTGGGTCTTAATCCATTATGACTGATATTCTTAGAAGAAAAAGAAGAGAGCCAGAGGAAAATGCCACATGAAGACAGAAACACACAGGGGAGACGTCCATGCAAAGACAGAGATTGGAGTTATGCAGCCACAAGCCACAGAACATTGGCAGCCCCCAGGAACTGGGAAGAGGGAAGGAAGGTTTCTTTGCCAGAGGCGCTGGAGAGAGCACGGCCCTGCTGATGCCTTGCTTTCTGATTTCTGGCCTCCAGAACTGTGAAAGAATACACTTCTGTCATTTTCTTGGGAAATGAATCCATCCCCCTCTATTGAAATTCTGTATCCAGCCTGGGAAAGATACGGGTATTTAGATTGCACAGGCCTTGGTACTTGGGTATGAGGTACAAGAGAGTGGCAGGAGGCAAGGATGACTCTGGTCTCTGACTTGAGCTATGGGTGAATGGCTGAGCCTTTCAGGAGCCAGGAGAAAGGTGTATGGTTAGTGGGGAGGATGGGATGTTCAGCCATGCCCATGAGTAGCTGGAGGCAACTGCAATTAGTCCAAGGACAGGGAACAGAACTTGGAACCCCAGGAGTAATCAGGATGTGAGGAGCTGACAGAAAGGAAAAGGGATGAGCACAATAATGGAGGGAAAACTCCAGCGACCCCACAAAATGCCTGCAAACCTCACAGAACACTTGCCATGATGGGTGTCCCATGGAAACTGGATTGTGGCTGAGGTCTGCATCAGGGAGATGTGCAAGAAAATGGGATGCAGGAACCAGAAGCTGTGGGACCAGAAGGGCTATGTCAAGTGGTGGAAATAGGCTGGGGAAAGAATTTCAACTAGATTGCAAGGAGCAGAATACCCCTAATTCACATCTGGGTTACATGTATCCTGGATTTTGGTGCGAGATTTCATTTGCAGAAATGGCTCCATTGCCCTACCATCCACTCCTTCCCCTCCCCCTCTCCCCAAATTTTGAAAACAACTTTATAGAAGGGTACTGTGCCGGTTAGGGTTCTCTAGGGAAATAGAACCAACAGGAGATATCAGTAAATATTATGAGATTTTATAAAAGTATCTCATGCAACTGTGGGGATGCATGAGTCCAAATTCTGTAGGGCACGCTGCATGCTGGGAACTCCAGTGAAAGTCTCAGATGAATTCCTCAGGAGAAGTTGGCTGGCTGAAGTAGGGAGGAAAATTCTCTCTTCTGACTGTTGGAGTCAATACTTTTCCTTTTAAAGCTTTCAACTGATTGGAGAAATGTCTCTCATTGCTGACATTCACCTTAGTTGATTGTAGATGCAACCAGCCATAAATGTAATCAACTTACTGACATTCTAAGTCCATGAATTGCCCTTCTGCACAGTAGCAGACCAGTGTTTACTTCACCAGACAACTGAGCACCAGTACCTGGCCAAGCTGATGCAAGAACCTAACCATCACAGGCAAAGGAAACCCAAAGGTGGAATTTTAGACACTGGGGCAGGGTGTTGGGAACACACTTGGTGGCATTTGGGCACCTGGAATATCAAAAGCCCCATAGGCAGCTGACTCCTCCCTTGCGCCCTGTGGGTGCCCCAGGAGAGAATGGTTTCCCAGCAGTGTCCTGTGGATCACGTTCTGGGGACCCCTGGACCGTCACCTGGCTTGTCAGGGAGTGTCACCAATTCTCCCTGGGATGAGGCATGGGAAGGTGGAGAGACCTGAGTGAAAACAAATTATACTCTTCTGAGATGTTTCTAGGGGAACTGAGCAGTTCTATGTTTTTGTCATTGCTCCTGGAAAAATGCGTGTTGACTTTCCCTATGCGTTTTACATCTGGAAACTGAAAGAACTGTTACTGCACAGGGGATTCCTAATCTGGAAATACCTAAAAAAATCTTGCAAGATAAATGTGGATATTAAATAAAAAAATGTTTACCAAAAAATAATTTGCATTTTGAATGTCACATGAAAAGAACTGTGTATCGTTTACACTTTCACTTCAGGCTCAACTTGGTGAAATAGCTCTGTCTTTATTTAATTTTGTTTTGTTTTAAGTACAGCACTATGCAGGAAGAGGCCAATGTTGTGCCTCCTAGCAGATTTTGGGGGTACTTGTCTCACCATGCCCAACACACACACCCCAATCTAGCTATCTGGCTCCTTTAGGCTGAGAGGGTCTCATTTCCTTGTAAGTCCTGAGACGGTAACTCACAGGTAGCAGATGCTCAGTAAGAACCTGCAGACCTGAAGGGAATTATTGGGGAAAGATGCAGCATGGGCTTTTCCTTAGGAAGACAGGACCACAGGGGAGCCATCTCAAGAGGTCATTTGGTCTCCTGTCCAGACCTTTTTCTAAATATATTCAACTGTTACTGTTTTGGGCCCACCCATGTGTTCAAAACACAGGTCCTGGGAAAATCAGGGTTGTAACCAAAACTTTACAACTCACCAGCTGTTTTTACCCCGGGTAAATGACAGCCTTTCTTAGCCTCCACTTCCTCATCTGTAAAATGGGAATAATATGTAGTGATTCCTATCTCATTGGGAAGTTGGGAAGACTAAATGAAATTTTGACACATGCAAAGCAGTGTACCCAGCACATACCAAATGCTCAATGAATTCCCCAAGGACAGGAAAAGCTTAACCCGAGTGGGCCCTGGCCAAACCAGTTCCTTTCTCCTCCAGCGACTCCATGCAAACGAGCCAAACTTCAGGAATGGGGTGGAAGGATGGTTGAGGGAGGGGGGCAGAAGGGGGTGCGGAAGCTGGGTCAGGGCAGGGCTGGGGTGAGGAGAACTAGCCTGCTGTCCTGGGCCCGAGGGGGTGTCCAGGGCAGGAGTCAGTAGTTGGGAAGGTACTTGCCGCTGCAGAGGGGTGGACAAAGTTACAGTTCTAAGGGAATTGGCAGGTCATTTCTAAAGCCTTGTCTAGATATACGGGGGCTCTGGATGGAGGCCCCTTGCCCTCCAGGAGAGAGGCTCCAGCTTGGCAGGTGCTCGTGTGCCGGGGTCTGCCAGGATTTATTCCAAGTCTTCCAGGCACTTGGACCGGGGAATGGAGAGTAACTGTTTCTATGACCTCCCTGACTCCTCACTCATCACCCTCCCAAGTCTCCACCCAGCCACCCAGGCCTCCTTGCTGCTCCTCAAACATACCAAGCATGCCGCTGCTCCCTCTATCTGGAATCTCTTCCCCCCAGTAGCTGGGTCACCCACTGTTTCCAGCTCTCTGCCAATTGCCACCTTATCCCAGAGAAGTCCCCTCTCTACCCTGTATAAGATTTCACACATCTTTCTCCATCCCTATCACTCTCCAGCTCCCTTATCCTGCTTTGTTTTTCTTCACAGTCTTCATCACTGTTTATTTATTGGTGAATTTGTTATTGTCTTTATCTCCTATACCATAATTCACTCTAGGAGCCCCAAAGCCTAGCCATATACCTGATACCTGAGCACAAAGGTGCACAATAAATATTCATTGAATGAATGAATGAACTGGCAAACCCTACCTACTGGTAGGGGAAGGACATTAACTTTCTGAATTGCTCCAGAACTGGCCAGGACTGAACAAGGATCTTATAAATTTCATGTATAGTAGGCCAGCCTGGAGGGGGCGGGAGTGGTTGCTGAGGTTAGAGAAGGCAACAGCTCACCTGGCTCCTATATACTTGCTTCAAACTATCCACCCAGGAATATTTTTATGAGCCTCTTGTATAATGAAAACTTACTTTTGATTCAGTGGCATGAATCACTAATGGTGGAACTTCAGGAGTCACGGCCCGAAGGGGAAAAGGTGTTGAGCCGTTTGGTTCATCTCAAATCACATCTCTTCATGCCCACTTATAAGGCAACCCTTAATAGTAATCAGAAAGTCATTCATGGGGCGGGCCACAGTGGCTCAGAGGCAGAGCTCCTGCCTGCCATGCCGGAGACCCGGGTTCGATTCCTGACATCTGCCCATGCAAAAAAAAAAAAAAAAAAAAAAGTCATTCATACAGGCAAGTCATTCAGGAAACTGGAGAGTTTAAATCATAGTTTCAGTGGCATTATACAGACAAACGACTGCTTGTGTTAGAGTCTGGATGGAGTTCTTGTCCACATGTCAGGGTTTCTTCTCTCTGGTGCTGATTTCTGGTGCCGAGCAGAGGACACAGCAAGCAGGAGATCATCAGAGAGAACAATTCATGACATGAAATACAAGACTGTCCCAGCCCCACCCAAAAGCCCATGGTAATGATACTTGCTCCATCTGCTCATGACCGAAACCATTGAGACAAATTATTTCGGTACCCTGAACACTTTTCTCCACTTCCCACCCATCTGTTAGGGGAAATGGCAAATGCCTTTCCCAGGCGCAGGCGAGTGTGACAGAGAACTCCCCCGCAGCCGGGGCCAAGAACCGAGCAGCTTTCTCAGGAGCCTACTTGAAGAAAGTGCTATTTTGCAGAAGAGGGCGGAGTACGGTGCTGATAATATGGAAGGGGAAAAAAAAGAAAATGAAACAGCACTTACCCCATCCTGAAAGTGTGAGCTCACAGAGTAGGACTGTGCAAGGGGTGTGCCCAAGCGCCCTCTCCCGCGGCCGGCCTGCCCTACTTGCTGTGCCCCAGGGCATGGAACCGCTCCTCAGCCAGGAGGCGTTAGAACAAAACTCATCCCCGTGGAAGGCTTTCATGTGCACAGCATTCACTTGAACAGGACGCCATCTATGCTTGGGGAGGTATTTTAACTTAAATGTGCTTCAACATTGTCATCAACACCTACCGTGACTGGAAAGTGAATGGAGTTTGCATCTCCGCTTGGCCACATGGCTGTGTGACCCTGGACAAGTTTATTAACCATTCTGCGCCTCAGTTTTTTTTTTATTTGCAAAAATGAGGTAAGTGTATGCCCATGAAGTTTTATCAGGATCAAATGAGCTTAAATACAATTGTATACATAAAGGCCCTGGAAAGTGCCTGGGAGATAGCAGTACCTGCTCAATATTACTTTTGCTGCAAAAGTACCTCATTGTTTTGTTTACTAAAGGATATATTAACTTAAAAGTGATCATTACTTCTTTTGGCTTCTGGTCTAGACTACCTCTTTTAGCTTCTTCTATTTTTGTTTTAGAGAATGTAGAGCTGTTTCATTTTTAATTATAATAAAGTTATATGTTGGAACTAGCTCAGTCTAATAATACTTCCAAACTATAGAGTAGTTTGAGGGGCATTCATTCCCTCATTAATTCATTTATGCCTCACCTGTTCCAAAAATAATTTGAGAGGGCTTACCAAAAAATATCTATATAATAGGATACAAAGAGATAAGATTAAGTTGTTACAAGTTGGTCACAGAGTTGATCCTGAGCTTCCTAGAAGTCAAAGCAGAGAAGGAAAGCTGAGCAATGATAAGATGCACAGTGTTTGCAAGATGCCAGTTACTTCAAAGAAACAGTTTTTCCTGTACTAAGGTCTAAGAGAGCTCTGTCCCATCTTTCCATAATCACTCTATAGAATACCTGCCTCAGAGGGCGGGCCACGGTGGCTCAGCAGACAGTTCTCGCCTGCCATGCTGCAGACCCAAGTTTGATTCCCGGTGCCTGCCCATGCAAAAAAAAAAAAAAAAAAAAAAAAAAACTGTCTCGTTTCCTGCCTGTTGGTGCAAATCAGGGCACCACACCTGAAAGCTGCTCAATGAAAGATCCCAGCATGGTGGATCTCTGCCAGTCTCACATGGTACAGAGATGGAGTTTTACTTACAAGAGGAGTCAATAAAATGTGCTGCCATTCCAGTTAGTATTGCTGCATGACAACCCCAAAACTTAAGTTGCTCAAAACAACTGTTTTATTTTGCTTACAATTTTGTGGGCCAGAAACGACACAGGGCGCAATAGGGACGGCTCACCTCTCTGATCCTTGATGTTTGGAGGCTCACCTAGGGGTGATTCACAAACTAGGGGCTGTCAACTAGAGCACTTCCGCAGGGCCCCTCAGTGTGGGCAGGGCTTTCTTACTCCAAGGAGGCCTCGGAGCAGTCAGAATTCTTACATGGTGGCTCAGAGCTCCCAAAGTGAGAGTCCCAGTAAGTCAGACAGAAGCTACATGTCTTTTCTGATCCTAGTCTCAGAAGTATGCAGAGTCCCTAACTATACTTGTCTGGCTTCAAATGAATCACAAACTCTCCCAGATTCATGGGGAGGGGACATAGACTCCACTCCTCCATAGGAGACGTGTCAAAGACACATTGTAGAAAAGCATACAGGATGGGAGATAGTGCAGCCATCTTTGGAAAATGCAATCTGCTGGGGGTGCAAGGGTGGTTCAGTGGGAGAATTCTTGCCTGCCATGCGGGAGACCTGGGTTTGATTCCTGGACCATGCACTTCCCAAAAAACAAACACCAAACAAGCAAGCAAACAAACAAACAAAAAATTCAACAAATGGTGCTGCAATAATGGCGTACTCACACGGGAAAAGAATGAAATGTGACCCCCAGCATACAAAAAAAAAAAAAGAATGCAATCTGCTACAACATCTTCTAGGTGATCACCAGTAAACATGATATCTTATAACCAAGCATTTGCTAAGAATTGAGCAGACCCAAGAAGCTTGACAGGTGGCATTCTGGTGGTTAATCCAAATGAGTAAACAGTGGGTTTGAGAGTCACAGTGACCATAAGCCAAATGAATCAACAGAAGCTGCATCAGCATGGTCATAGGCATGCACGCATTCAGTGAGACGTGGCATCCATCCCTGAAAATATCCAAATATCTGGAGTCTTTAATCAAGTAGTCAAATCATCCGCACACATGAATTTTCACTTTCTTTCCAACTTAGTCTTATAGCTAAAACTCAAGCCAGAGACTATGGCACAGATATAAATAGACCCAGAGCACCATTATATGTAATTTGGAAAGGGTTTCACTGGTGTACATCTGTAAGCAGTTCAGGAACACTTTCAAGCTGTGTTTACATGGTATCAAACATCTGGATAAAAACTGAAAAAAAAATAATCAATTTGGACTGGAGAGAAAACAGAAGTACAAATCTCAGTGCATTGGCACATGGAATGCTGAATTCAGAGCTGATCCCCACGCCCCGAGAATGAGATACCAGTGCACAGGAAGGGCCACTGAAATATCCAAGGGCAGAAATGGGCTTTCCGTGGGAAGGCAGACTTTCAAAAAGAACTCCATTATGCAAACACGGGATGGGAAGGGATGAAATCAAAGACTATTAAAAACATGACGATATGAAAAAGAACCAAAATGCTGGAAGCAGGAGCTTTGAAGTGTGACGGCAATGATTTCTGTTCAACTGAAAATCCAATAAATCCTGGCTATCAGGGAAAGGGGCATTCAGAACACTCAAGCTTCCAGATAGCTAAGGAATTATTCTTTTAAACATCACATTCTATTTCCACTCTTTCAGGTAGAAACCTGTCTAAAATATGGTAGCTATTTTCTAGCCCCTTAAACAGAATGCACAATACCGAGGCCACTGCGAGGGCCCCAGAGTTGCACAGGGATCCCTCACACCCTCAGGTCCCTGCTCCGTGAGCTCTGGTCTCTACTTTCTCAGAGTTCATTCCTCAGTTCTTCCTTCCTGTGGCATGTCTTAGAATAGGTTCCCCAGAAGCAGATCTGAGATAAGGATTTGCATGCAAGTTGTCTATTTGGGAGTAACCCAGGAGGCACTGCAGGGGGATGGGGAATGAGACTGGGAAGGGAAGGAGTCTACTACAGGCACATTAATGAGCAAGTTACCACTGGGCCCACAGGGGTTCCATCCCCCTGGGGCCTCTACAAGACAGTGTAGACCTGTCTCATACTAGAGGCAGGAACCTAGATTTTATCCACAAATCCTGTCCATCATTCTCTGAGGGCTGCTCCCCTAATCCCCTGGCACCTCCAGAAGCCTGCAGGTGTTTGCAGTGAGTGCAGAGGCCCTGTGGGCAGGTGTGGACAGTGGCTGGGTGCCTGTCTGCAGCAACCCCTCCAGCCCTCCCTTGTGTTTTTACACGTGACAGAATTTTTTGGTGAAGGAGAAACCTAGACTCTGAGTCAGAGCCTAAGGACTCTCCTCTATGGAAAAGATACACTTTTTTGATAGCCTAGAAGTCTTTACTTTCTATTTTCTTCTTGTTTCTTGGTTATGTTCTTATAAGATGCTGTAAGGCAATTGGCAGTAAAATAAAAAGTTTTCTCACTTAAAAAACTCAATCAAATTAATGTTGAAGCAACATAAGTCTATTAAACAGCAGGTTGTGTTAGGCAAGCTCTTCTGGAGATGCAAATAGACTTACTCCTGTTACCTCAGGTAATGGGAAATAGCCAGAATTCGTTGGTGTTTAGGTAGGGGCCCCTTGTGAATAGGTAATCTGAGGTAAAACCCAGGCACACTGGCTTACACACTCTGTAGGGCAGAGCTCAAAGGGGAACTGGGTATGTTGAATGCCAGGCTATGGGCAGAAATTAGACTGATCCCCTCCCTTGCCTTCTGGGAGGAATGGGGCTTGGTCAGGATTGCTCAGGCATTAGAAGGGAAGGGGGACATATTCAAGCTATCTAAGATGACAGGCTGAAGTTTCTCAGAACTGGCATCTGAAGAGGCGGGGACAGGCCCCTCACTCATTTAAGGTCACATATCTAGTTTATGAACAGCCAGCACAAAAATCCAGGTGGCATCACTCCAACATGGTAGAAATTACCCAATACTTAGTTGCCCAGAGGCAAAGCCAAGAAGAGGATTTGGGTTCCAAGAATGCCGGGACATGCTGACCAAAGTTCCCATAATTCAAGGGAGAAGGGCTAAAGGCCAAGCCAGAGTCAAGACCTGCAGCTATCACAGCCCAGCATCTGTCTGCCAGCAGGGAAGAGACTGGCCTTAAGCTGGGGAGAGGTGGGGCAATGAGCCCACTCACAAGGGGTGGGGCTGAAGCAAACAGAGAACCAGAGAAATTAAGTACGGGTATAAGGCAGGGAGCAGAGCTACTGAAAATGGATGGATGGGGACAGGATTGTCCTATGACAAATCCATCATTGCTTAGACTCCACATATCTTGTTATGATATGCATTTGGGGCTTGCCTGTGGATGGGGAGGCGGAGCTGATAATAAAGAGACAGGCTTTCAGATAAAAGTGAGTGATGGTTTAGGGAGCTTGAGCTCTGGCCTGGGTGTAGCCAGATTTGGACAATGCTGGAGAAAGGAAGGTGAGCCAAGATGTTGTTGCAACAATCAAGACAGGGAGAGAAAGCGTGGAGGAGAGAGGCTGTGAATATAGAAAGGAAAGGGTAAAATCAAGACACTTGTGGAACGAATAGTATTAGAATTTGATAGGTCTTTGGATTCCAAAGTGGAAGTAAGACAAAAATAAGGAATTAATTTGAATTCTTATAAGCTTGGGGAACCAGGAAGCTGTTGGCACCTCGGGCGATAATGGAGACTTTGGGAAGATGTGATTGTTAGGAGCTGAGTGATGGCATTGCACTGACCTCAGCCTCCATTTCTACATCTAGGAAAGGAGAGCATGATGATACTATGATTCCTGGTTTCTGAGGCTGCCCTTTTTTCTGCCAGTAACTCCTCATTTCTGTTACCTCTTGCAGTAACATCACCTGTACTAAGAAAGAAGGCAGGTGTCCAATTTGATCCTTAATCAATGTCATCAAAATAAAGTATGAGCTACAGAAATGTGAAGGGTGAACTGAGTTCTGGGATTCTTGACAATTATATGACTGAGATAAAAGCCATATTGGAAGTAACAGAATTTGGAAGGATAAAAGAACATAAGTAAGCCAACTGGAAACATGGTGTCAACGTGTCTGTTCTTGGGGGAAGGGTAGAGTAGTTCATTTGAATAAGGTCATGGTGACTCAAGTACTTTATCATAATGATATTATCCTGAAACAGCTTTAATACATCTAACTGCACATGAATGTCTACATAACACAAATTTGGAAAGGTTTGAAAACCAGTGACGATTGATATTGACAGCCAAAGGAGAAAGTTGTTGAAACACTGAAAATTCCTATCAGATGATGTGTGTTAATGATTTGAACTAAAATGAATTGGTATTCCTGGACTTGGAAGGATTTCCCATCTTTGCCATAGGATTTAAGGAATTATGATGCTCAGATCCACAGCTGAGAGGTCAAGGAAGTAATAGAGATAGGCCTAGGAGTCTAGCTAAGGGATGGCATTAACTTGTGTCCTTCCTTAGAGAATAATTAAAGGTTTATGACAACCAGGGATCAGATCTAGTGCTTAAGATTCCTCCCTTAGAAGTGTGGATGGCTTCAATCAGGCAGACTGGTTGAAGGATTCATTAAAGGACAGCGCCAAGAGAAGACTTGGTGGAAAAGGAAACATCAGCTAAAGAGAAGACAGGAATTGAAAGTTGGTGAATCCAGAGAAGAGAAAGTATGGGAATCATTGATGAGATAAAGACATTTTAAAGTGAGGCTGGTCAAATCCAGCTTTTGATAACTTCCATTCTAGGTGGAGACAGGCTCTTAGACTCTAGTATACAGAAACTGAAAAGAAGAGAGAGATTAGTACTGGAGAGAGAGATCTGTGAGCTAGAGGTAAAAGGAGACTGAAAACCAGAGGTAGTACAGGAGAGTAGAAGACCCATAAGGAAGCATGGCGGGATGCTGGGATGTCCTCAATAGAACTATACACCTGGGTTCTAGTCCCAGCTCTGCCCCTAATTTGGGGCAATTTATTTCATCTTTCTGGACTTTTTTCTTCATATATAAAGTGATGGGCTTAGATTAAACAACTTGAAGTTTCCCCTCTCCCTTCGGCAACCTACAATTCAACATGGAAGTTATGAAAGCAGCAACTTATGGGAACTTTCCATCCTGGAACACATATTTAGCTTTTCTAAGTAGAAAGAGTTTGAAGCAAAGAAAAAAAAAAGGTTTCGCACAACACTTGGAGAGCAGTATTTTTTCCGTAAAATAATTAGCACATAAGCATTGTTGAACTGGTTTGTCACATAATTAAGAGAATTAAAAGGAAAAAATGAATTTAGTAGACTCAATTTTTCCTCCTATAGATCAGAAGGGGGATTAATATCCATATATGGATGGATGATAAAGATATATGCAGGAGGAGAGTGCCATCATCAAATGAGAGAGTGCTAGGGGTCAAGAGACTTAAGTTCTAGCCCTAACTTGTGCATATCATTTCCCCTCTGTGCCTCAACTTGCTCATTTGTCAAATGAGGATAATGAACCTACGATAAAAGAAATTGTAAAGGTCATCAGTTCTAGCCTCCACAACA
The DNA here is from genome assembly GCA_004026745.1 of Myrmecophaga tridactyla. NCBI lineage: Eukaryota > Metazoa > Chordata > Mammalia > Pilosa > Myrmecophagidae > Myrmecophaga > Myrmecophaga tridactyla. The sequence continues at coordinate 41,474 of PVIY010013573.1, forward strand.
CCCTTGTCCATGGTCGTCTAACTCTAATCACAAAAAACTCTTTCTTCTTCCCATGCGTCTGTATCAGCAAGGGTCCAACTAAAACAAACAAACAAAAAAACATTTTATGTATTTTCAAAAGAGGGAATGCAATGCAGGGAACTGGTTACACACATGTGGAAGAGCTGAGAAGCCAAACAAGGGACTGGGGTGGGGGCGGGGGGCAACGTTGGGACATATTAGCAACAGTAGGAAGCCAGTACCACCCTGGGCTGGAGAGTGAAAAGGAAGGAAGAGCTGATACTGCAGCCCAAGGGCTGGGGTCACCTGGTGGAAAGTGGAATCAAAGTGCATCCACCTGGTAGGAGCTGGAGCCACGGAGGAGAGGCAACCACTGCCTGGGGTGCCTGAGATCTGAGATGAAGAGGATCTGGAAGAATATCCTGGCTTATGCTTTCCCCTGCCCTTCAATCTTCTGCCTGTGCCTCCCATTGGTCAGATCCAGCTAAAAACAAGCCGGCACAGGCGCCTGGCAAATGAAGCCTGCGGGGGTCAGCCTCTCCTCCACATAGACCAGGGCAAAGGCAAGGAATGAATCTGAGGACAAGCAGGTCAGAACTGGCATAAGATCCAAACTCTAGCTTCTTATAACTTCTACCCATGAGTCCTACATCAGCCTGGGTCTAGGTCTTCACATGTTGGAGACCCTCTATCCAGTCATGCCTTAATTCTTTCCTTCACCAGCCTGATGCTCAAACTTCCTCACACAAATGGTTTCCCCGCTTCCTTCATGATCCTGGTTCCCCTCCTCTGGGCACTCCCTGGTGTTCTCACAAAATGTGGCCCCTATGTTCATAATACCCCAGATGAGAGGTGACAGCTCAAGTACAAGAAGACTATTCCTGTCCGTCTTGAAGCAATGCAGCTGTTATCCCACTGTTGACTCATTTTGAACTTTCAGACAACCAAGACCCACATATCTTTTCCTTATGATGCCAAGTCTTCCCTGATCTAGCCTAGCAGGTTGTCTACACATTTGATAAGCACAAACCATTTCATTCTTCCTCTAACTCACTGAAATTTTTTATAAGTAGAATAGGCCAGAGCCAAGGTCAAGAGCCATTATCACTCCACTAGAGCTCTCCCTCCAAGTTAGCAGAGGCCTGAAACATGGTTCACTGTACAGCGTTCTTCCATCAGCTGCTGATTCTTCTAACAGCTCAGCAAGAAAGTAAGACTTCATCAAAACTTAAATCACAACAACCTGTCTCTGTGGCAGTAGTTCCCTTCGCTTAGCAACTGGAGCAGAGGGTAACACTTGTTAAATTGAAGTTCAATAAAATGTTCTTGATCTACACACCTAATAACCCTGGTTTAAAAATGTTAACATGGTTATTTTAGCAGGGTGTGATCTTAATGAACCCATGTTGGCAGCTGGCAATAGCTGTTTTCTTCTTTATATGTTTATAAAACTGTCTGTTCCAGACTTCTGCTAGAAAGTAACACATATCTCACCAATGTAATATTTCTGGAATCCCTACCTTTCTGCCTTTTGGAAAATGGGGCAACACTGCCCATAGCCAGTCTTTGGGCACTCTCTTATTGTCTTAGTTTGCCAGACTGCTGTGACAAATACACCCATTGGTTTGGTTTAAACAATGAAACTTTATTGGCTCATAATTTTGAGGCCAAATCGGGTCAACAGCAGTGTGATGCTTTCTTCCAAAGTCTATAACATTCTGATGCTGGCTGCCTGTGATCTGCGGGGCTCCATGGCTTGTACCCCTGCCTTGTGCCCCATGGTGATGTCCTCTCCTTTCTCTTCAGGGTTCCATTGACCTCTGGCTTTTGGCTCCTCCCTGTGGCTTTCTCTAATTCTACCTTCCAGTTTCTTCACCTTGGAAGCCTTCTGTTAATCCATTAGGGCCCACCCTGCTTTGGTTGGTCCACACCTTAGCTAAAAATAACACCTTCAAGAGATCCTATTTATAATGGGCTCAAACCCACAGGCACATGAATTAAGGTTAAGAACATGTCTCAACTGGGGTACGTAATTCAACCTACCACACCTATCCTCCTGAAAACCATACAGACTCTCGTAGTTGGTTATGTCTCCTGGGTCTTAACTCCGTCTTTTCCCCAGTGGGAATAATGCCGACCCTTCCCATGCTACAGAGCTACAGTGTGGAGCCAGGGAGCGGGGAGGGCACTGGGTACCACTAAAATAGTCATGGAGGGTGCCCACCTAAGAGCCGTGGAGATCCTGGTCAGAACAGCTCCACCACTGCATAGTCACATTATGCAGCGCCCAGAGAGAACACCTCCAGAGGGACCAGAATCATATGTGAAGGGGGGGTTCTCCCAGTGGGGGCGAACGAATGATCTTGGTGCTACTGTTGAAGACGCTTACAAACCCTTCGGAAGCTGGGCCGGGGGAAGCAGAGGTTGGGCCTATAGTATTTTCCTTGATCTCCTTCTCCCTCTTTCTCAATTTCCCTCTACCTCTGAATCAGAGCATTTCGAGTCATTATAACTGCATTAGCTACTCAGGAAGCCATCCCGTGGGCAGCTCACGAGGGCAGAAGCTAAGGACATGGGAGAACAGCCTGATGCCCAAGTTGCCCGCTTCAACCACCTTCTGCCTACCCTATAGGGCCTGGCCTTAGGACTATAGGAACAGCCTTAGGAAGGGCAGTTCTGAGAACATGCTGCCCACAAAGAAAATGTGGAGGGAAACTTCCCACTCCTTTTCTAAATCTATATGAATCCCCCTGGGGCTCAATTGATGCTTGGCCAGTGTAACAATGAACTCAACCCATCCGCTGCCTAAACAAGATCATGCCCATAAAAATTCTTGATAAGCTTAAAGTCTTGGGATACATACACCGCAATTGTTTCGTTAGCTGCATTTTTTTTTTCATAGGGAGACACCGGATATCGAACCCGGATCTTCGGCATGGCAGGTGAGAACTCTGCCTGCTTAGCCACCGTGGCCCACCCCATTGGCTACAATTTTGTCTTGTTTCTCTCTCCCAAGGAGAACAAATGAGGCTGCTGAAGGTTCACAGGCATTGATTGAAGATGTATGAAGAGATTTAGACATGAGGATGTTCACTGATGCTGTCTATTACAGCAGAAAATTGGAAACAATATAAATGCCCAGCAATAGAGAATTGTTTAAATATGTTATGGTACACCCATACAATAGTATACTGTGCAGCTATTAAAACTCATGATGTAGAAGAATAGATGGAATGATGTTCATGACACATTGTTAAAGGGAAAGAAGCAAGCTCCAAAAACAGACTGCTAAAAAAATAAAAAATAAAAAGACTGCTGTACCAGTAGGAATATTTTTCAAAAGATATGTTAAGTGATTGCAATTAGTAGAATTATGAATGGATTTTCACATTTCTTCTTCTTTTTGCTTATATGTATTTTCCAAGTTCTCTGCAGTGGTGTGCATTGTTTTTAAATAGGAGGAAAAAAGCGATAAAAGCTTATTTTGCTAGCGAGAAAAATAAAATAGGGAAGAGCCCCTCTTTCAAGGTTGTCTTCCGAGGCCTTGTTTTGTTGGACGGATCTGTGGGCAGCTCGGACCCTGCTCTCCAGCTTGTCTACAGCCCCATAGAGGCCACCGTGGGACTAGCCAGAAGTTTCCTTGGGGTCAGTGTCTACCTTAAGACAAGTTTTCAAAGAATGGGGACTGTTCTGGCCAACTTTTCATCTCAAATCAGCCTAGGAAAAAAAAAAGACAGCTCCAGAGCCTGTGGGTTTTGAAGCAGAGCACCAGCTCTAGTGTGTGAAAGGCACTTCCCTCCCTCTGTAGGTTTGCAGACAGCTCCTTTTCCATCCCACAAGAGGAGACAGGCAGATGAGTCACAGCGCTGGCTCAGATTAAAGCAGTATTATTGTGTTAGCAGAAATGGATCTATTTTATTATCTGTTTCTTAACACCTTCCAAATAGATATGCTTTTCCCACTAGACAGGCAATTCCCTTAAAAAGCCAAAAAATTTCATTTGCTGAAGTTAAGAAATGACCAATAGGAGTTAGACACTCATATGTCTGAAGAGCAGCCAAGCCAAAAAGATGTAGTGGAAATACTGAGGAAGGTGGTTTATAACCCTCAGACACCAGATTCAAGTCTGCAAAGTGATGCCATTCTTCTAAAAATATACAGAGGAACTACAGAAACCCTTTCTCCTTTTCTCTTTTATAAGAGCTTTTTTTTCTCTTTTTTAAAGAAATAGACTAGGATTGGTTTGTAAGGGAGACTTGGAACCTCAGATTTCACTGTGGTTTTCATAGAGGTGATAGTAGTGAGATCCTATTTTAAGGGCTTCCTTCATCTACACAGATTTTTCCATACTGGGAGAACAGATAAGGGATGTTTCACTAACGCTCCTCATTAAACACACACGTGTGCCAGCAATCATTTCCCTTTGTCTTGCTGTCCCATGACAACAGACTGCATATCATAGGAAATTGGAACGGGGACCTTATTTAGTTTGGATCGCTTGTCTCCATTGTTTAATTCCACATTCAATTTTTCATTCATCCTGTGTCTGCCTCCCTTTGCAGAAATACACTATGATTGAATATGGGGTCAGATATATAGGTGTTGTTCATATAAACGCTTATACATTTCTTCTGGGGAGCTGTGGCCAGCTCTTCCAACCCCTTCCCAAGCATTTTATCTCTGGGCCAAAATGTAATATATACCGGTCAAGAGTCAATGACTGATGGACATACATGTGTCATCAATATGCTCTCCTGGTACTTTGTTGATCAAATTCCAACACCAGGGCTTCCCTATTGTCCTTTATTTCTATTATGTATACCTCTCTTGCTGGTATTATTGTCTCCCTCACCCTTCAACCCAGACTACCTGCCCATTAAAAAACAACCACCAAACAAAAGCAAAAAAGCTTCCACCAAGTGCCAGGAAAGGAGGTCTGAGAGGATAGAGAAAGTTTCACATTTCCTGTTGACTACTAGGCACAAGCTTTAGAGGAAGCTGAATGCCTTTTCAATCTAACATGCTCTGTCCTTTGAAAATATTTTCAGTGTTTTTTCCTTTAGACAGCATGCAAAACTATGGCAAACTTTTAAAGTTATTCCAATTATTTATTTTTAGAGTATCAACTTTTATCCAAAATTTGCCATTTCTTTTCACTTAAAAATGTGATTTTAAAATACTTTGCTTTTGTAAATGCGATCCATTAAATGTAGGAACTATGCTCTTTCCACGATAATGGCTAAGAGTTATTGAACATTAACTATGTGCCAGGCATTGGGTAATAGCTTCCACACTCATTTCATGTACTCCTTACAACCAACCAACGAAGGAAATGCCAACACATGAGGAAATGGGCGAGGTAAACCCATTTGCCCAAGATCACAAGACATCTAGTGTGCAACTCGTGGTCACTCCATGGAAATCCATCCCACTTTATCACAAAACCTATGAGTTTGGCCGTCCAGAAAACTTTTTTGAGATCACAAAGTATTGGCACTTGATGAAGCCCAGTCCTTTACTAAAGGAGGCAATCCCCAGGTAGGCAGGAAGCCAAAACTCAATCCTGACACCATCATGGTGGTTAGGAGAAGAACTGAACATCAGATTTCAAGTCCCTGCTTGCCCACATACTGGATGGGAGACCACAGGAACTTTACTTCCTCTCTCTAAGGCTCAGCTTCCTTATCTGTAAAATGGGGATAATAAAATAAATTGAATGAAATTGTCAACTTTCAACGAATCTTGACCTCCGAATAGCATTTTGGAATGGTCCAACCCAAATTCTTCACTATACAGATTAAATGACTGCACAGAGGAAACCCAATAAATGGCACTGATCTTGTTTTATCCAGGTCAACCAATAAAGTTAGCTTGCATTCTCGGAGAGCTACTTTTATGCAGAGAAGCTGGCCAGAAGCCAAGTAAATATTAGGGCTGATAACTCCGGGAGAAAACAGAACTGTGCGGATAACCAAGCAGCCCTTGCTGCTCTCTGTGCATACCCTGGTCTAATTTCTTAATTAATAAATAAATTTACATTTTTTTATAAAGTTGGGGAGTGGACCCTGAGGCAGTTTAAGGCCCTGTGTTTAACCTCACCAGACGAAGAAAATATTTAAAAACCGATTCTTGTCCCAGGAGTCTGCTCTGCGAAGTGGCACGGCTCTCTGGCACCGCTCTTTCAAGGCTACGGCTTCGAATCACACAAATCTAAGAACCAGCTCAACCGCTGCTTCCCCAACCTGTCCCGCCTACGCCGGGCGAAAAATAAAGACAGAAACCAGAGTTAGCATTACCTGCTCTGTGTTAGTCCTTCGCTAGGCAAATCCTCCACATGCCTCATCTTAAGTACTCCCCCACCGCACTCCTTCAAGGAGGACACTATATCACTGTCCCCATTTTCCAGATGAGGAAACACACACAGAGGTTGAGATACCGCCCAAGGTTTCCGGGTGGGGGAGTGGAAATCCAGTCCCAGCAGCCCCAGCACTCGCACTCGGAACCTCTCGTTTTCCTACGTGGGTAGAGATGCTTTTTTTTTTTTTTTTTCATCTGAGAATGCCCCAAACCTGGCCACCCAGGGGAAGGGGCACGACCTCACTGACTCCCCCGGCCTAGCCGACCCTCACAGCCGGGCGGCGCGCAGCAAGTCCAGGGCACCGGGAGGGGGTCGCCGGGAAGGAGGGGCGGCGCCGCCCCCAGGGTATTTAGCCCGGGTCTGGAGGCCGCTGGGGCTCCGGGCGTTCCCGCTCCTTCCCTCTCGCGCCTCCCCGCTCTCCCCTCCCTCCCCCACCCCCACCCCGCTCGCTTTCTCCCGGCGCGCCCCACTCTCCGCCCCGCGCTCGCCTCGCGCGCAGGCACCGGCCGCCGGGCGCCGGGAGCGGGGTGCGGGCGGCGGGCGGCGCTCGCCTCTGCGGAGCCGCCCCCTGGCCGAGGACACCGCTCACCGCCCAGCTCCCGCCGCCCTGCTTCACGCACCGAGTGTACAGCGGCAGCCCGAGCCGGGACGTCGGCCCCGAGCGCCCCGCAGACTGGCGGGCAGCTGAGGACGCCCGGCCAGCAGCCCACAGCATGGATTCGGACTCCGGCGAGCTGAGCGAGGGCGAGCCCCTGGGCGCCGCAGGTACCGAGGGGCCGTGGCCGCCCCACTGGAAGGGCTGGGGCCGGGAGGAGGGCAGGCCGGGGCAGGAAATCGTGAGTATTTCTTCGAGTTGCCAAGAGGGAGGCCGATCGGGGCTTGCTGTGAGTTTGTTTTGGGGCTTTCTTCCACCCCCACCCCCGACCCCCATTGCACTTGGACGCGCTGGGACAAGAAGAGGTGGGTTTGCCGTGGCTCTAGGCGCTGCGGGACTCCTGCAGCGGGTTGGGTTGTCCCTGTTGAGTGGGGGCGGGGAAGGGCTCGGGAAAGCCGCGTCCTGTAGTTTGCTGCAGCGAGGGATGCAACACGTTTACCTTTTGGAAAAACTTTCCGGGCGCGGGCCGGGTCCTCGAACCCGAGACGCCTGGGCCACGCTGCGGAGTAGGTAACCTCGATCGAGGGCGTTACGGGGGACTCCGGGAAGGAAGGGCCCGGGTGACGGAGCGTCAAGGGGTCAGACAGAATCTGGTAGCTGCGGTTCACGAGGCTGCCCGGCGAACCAGTGTAGAAGCGCTCACCCATTCCCGCCGGGCAGCTGGCCCGGAGGTCCCAGAACACCGACGCGGGGGCGCGCGGGAGCCGCGCTTCGCCTTTAAGAAGCGCCACCGGCTTTTCACAATCGATAGTTATCAAAGCAATGGGATGCTTACTTAGGGGAAAAAAATATACGTCTTCCCACGCCTCTCCCTGATACTGAGCAACAGGAGGAAGCCACCCACCGCCTTGGGTCGACTAACCCGCGGGCTTCTGCCCGCCCCCACCGGCCAACCCCGCCCACGGCTCACGCACCTGGCGCCGGCTCGCCCTCCGCACGTGCCCCAGGCCCGCGCCACACGAAGAGCCCAGAAGACAGACCTGTGGCCTGCGGGCTGGGACCCACCTGGTACAGACCCGAAGCCCCTACTTAGTCCCGCCCCTTCCCACTGTCAAATCCCTAAGGGTCTTAAGGGTGGAGAACAAGTGGCAGGAGGCACCACCAGCCCAGGCGATAGTGTCAGAAAGGCAGGCTCAAGTGGCGTTGTGCCAAGGGCTCTACATCTATTATTCCCTTTAATCGTCACAGCACCCAGGAAGGTGGTTATCTCCATTTTACAGAGGCTCTGAGTTAAGTCTCAAAGCCAGGAGTAGCCAGGTCTGACTTCCTTTTCATTGCATCATACTCCTCAGCCTGACACCCGATGTTGTGGTCAACACCTTTGGGTGAGTGAAAAGGGAAGGGGCTGTCAGAAGGAAAAGTGGCATCACCAAGATGCCTGTAAGTAAGAGTCCTGTGCTAATGCAAGTGCCACCTGCTTTGCATTAGGTATGTTTGGATATAATTCATAGACATGAGCCCTTTGCATGCCTCTATGTTTCTGTGACTAAAAAGCTCTGAGATTTCATTTCACAGGTGGCTTGTGGATCTCCTCTCATCATTTAAAAGTTCCTCTGTGTGTTTCATGTGTATCTAAGTATTTTTTCAGAACTCAAGAAAGCGGTAATGTTGACACTGATGCCTTACTCTCTTGAGATCCCAGGAATTAACATTCCTTGTACTCCCCTTTACCCCCAACTCTTCAACTTCTTGATAGAAAGAGGGAGGAGGATAAGGAGGCCTAGAGAAAAAAGAGAGAAGAAGGGGGCTGGGGAAGGGAGAGAAACTCTGGAATAGTTTGTGCCTAGATGAAAGAGGAGGGAAAGAGTTCTTAAGTGCCCTGCCACCTCCCTACCCCCACCTCCCGTGACCAGCACAGAGTGTCCTTGTGTATATTCATGCCAGTTTAGGTCTAAAGGCATCTACACAGCTAACGGCAAACATTGTCACCTGAAGTCAGATGAGTCAGATGAGGATAGGGCAGCCAGCTCTTATGAGCTGTCACCGTTTGTGCCATCCTGTTTTCTACAGTTGCTTCTTCTTTCTTCGTGTGCTCGACTCTCAGCATTTGAACATTTCTTTGAATGTCACAAGCCATTTTGCTAAATGGCAGTTGGTCTCACCCATTTTCAGTTCCTTTAAGTATTTTCTATCGTGACAAAATTTCATAATAGGATGCTAATTCATCACCTTGCTTATCGCTGCATCCTAGCCAATGGAAGCCCTTGTTGCAACTTCAGGTACAGGTTGAATGACAGATATGTTATCCACAGGGGCTGACCTCTGTCCCTATGGAACATTTGGCATTCATTTACGAACCCGTGTCTGTGCCAGCCAAGTAGGTGGATGGGTTTGTAACTGAGAAAGACAGCAGGGTAGGTGGAACCTGTTGTAGCATTTGCATGTGAGTCTGTGTGTTCCTCCCTCATAGAGAGTTGAGATATAAGGGCTGCTTCTTCCTCAATGCCTTTCCCTTCTCCAAGTTGTGAAAAAGCCCTGCCATAACAAGGACCTTGTAAGTTTAAAAGCCTGGACTCTGGATTCAGACAGTCCTAGGCTTTAATCTCCACCTGAAGCAAGTTACTTAACCTCTCCAAACCTCAGTTTTCCCCTCTATTAAATGGGTGGGTGGGTAGGGGGAAATAGTACAAAAGAGGTTGAGGATTAAATAAAATATCATGAAAGTGCTCCTAGTACATATTAATCATGCCAGCCTTTATTTTGATCACCTGATTGGATTACTATAAGAATGCTATGAAATGCTATACCCCAGAATTTTGTAAAATGTATATCACTAGGCATATGTAAAACAATTAATATTGTCATTCTTTTCACATTAATATGGTTGCCTAAGATTTGTTTTGAGTCTCTTCTTTTCACTCTCCTGTTCTTTCTCTGGTGTGTGTACTGTACACGTGTACACCTGTGAATAAGTGGGTGTGCGCTTGCTTTGGGTATTTTTTTTTAAGTTGCCTCTTCTCACCCACATCCATCTCCCAGAATAAGATATGAACATGTAAACATTTAAACCTGCTGTTTTCCCCACATCCCCCACCCTCAGTTCTAGGGAAAGCTGTAAAAGGTAGAGAACCCCTTACCCAATTCACCTGCTAACTTGGAGATGGGAGGGTTCCCCTCGATGGTGCTGCTTCACGAGGAAGAAGAGGAGGCAGCCACCCCCTACACTGGGGAACTTTTTCCCGTCAACATAACAGGAGACACAGGAGATACTTTTGCTGGTCACAGTCACCTTCCTGGTCACAAATTGGCAAAAGAGTGAGGAAATCTCCGCAACCCACTCATTTGTTACTGTACCCCTCTCAGGACCCTTTTCCAAACATCTCCCCACTGTGTGGTATACAGAGCTTTCATCCAGCAACACCCTGCAGCCAAGGGGCTGCGGGTAGGGGGACAGGGAGATGTGTCTCCATCTGTATCATCTGTTTTTCAGGAAGCACAGGATGCTGCTTCTGTGTCATTCTGCTGCCTGCAGCCCTGCTCTGCCTTTCTGTCATGCTATGGTTCTTCCTATGATTAGGAAAAAAGGCAGGGTTTATGGAAGACTGGATTCTTTCCAGAGACCCAGCTTGGCAGTCTCTCCTTTGGCAAACCCACCACCAATCCCTCAGAAATCCTAGAGCTGGGTGTGTTGACTCGGCAGTGATTGAGAGGCTTTCCTAAGGGGGAGCACACGTTGATGTCAGCTTTCTCCCTTTCTGGCCCTGAAGACCCAGATAGTCTACGCAGCTGAGGAGAGATGAGCTCCTTCTACCCCCCGCTGGCTGGTGCAGGGCAGTCAGCTCATGGGCGTGCTTCTGCCTGAGTAGGTGATGTGGAAAAGCATTTCTATGCAATGAAGTCAGAATGTGACAGGGGAACCTCAAGAGCCAAGAAGCACTGGGAAAATCGCAGCCCCTAACTCTGCCCTTCCTGTCCCTCCCTTCCCACAGGTCCTGTTTGGCTCCTGTAAACAAAGTGACAAGGTGGAGGTTAGAGTTGATAGGTGGCCAAGGAAAGGAAAGATTCTAGAAGTCAGACTCAGCTTGAGTGAAGGCCCAGATAAGTAGATAGGGTATCTACTGGAAAGTAATGGGAAATGAGTAAGTAGAGGGAAGGCAAATTGTAAGAGGGTTTTAAAAACTTGATCCTGATGGTTCATTGCTGAGCAGAGACGTGACAATGAAAGCTGGCTTTTCGGAAGCCAAGTCTGGCAGAGATGAAGTGCAGGCATTGCTTAGGCTTGGGGCCTCCGTTACCAGGTTGCGGTCACATTGGGAGGGGGGCATTAGCACCAAGACGAGGCAGAAGAGGAAGGATTCAAATGGCATTTCAGAGAAACAAACAGCAGAAGTTGGTGACAGATTGTACCAGAGCAGCAAAAGGAGAGAAAAAGTGGAAAGACTCAGTGGCATATTGAGTCAGGGTGAGGGCAGAACAAATGCCCTGGAGACAGGGAAACGCAGGAGATGGGCTCTGCCACCCCCACACACGCACATACTCCCCAGTATCCCATCTCTACTTTTCCTTTGGACACTTAGCAGTGATTTTCTTTCTTTTTTTTTTTTTTTGTTAAAAGCTCTTTCCCCCTGTTTCCTGCTGGTGCCTTGTTTGGGGGATTGTTAGGTCTGGTGGGTTTGTTGACCCTCATTGTCCTGTATCCTGCATCTGACACACGGAGGCTGGTCAGTGTCCTTTGTGAACTGACAGTGATGGACTAGCCCACCGAGGCTAGGGACCGCCTGGGGATTATGTCCAGTCTGGGTATTAGTCACAGTCCCGTTCTGCTCCTAATTGTTGAACTTTTCATGGGTCTCTGCCTCATCCAGACAACAGGATGCATCTGCCTTGAGGGTAAGGACCCTGTCCTACCTTCTTCATGTTACTGAGATTTTATGGACATAATAGATGAATGAGCATCTTGAAGCATCCCGAGAGAACTTGGCACCAAAGGGCCAGACCTGCAGCCAGAACCCTGTCCTGTAAAGTAGAACTTCCAAAGCTTTCCTTTAGTATTTTGTTTTATAAATCAGAACATGATTTTAAGATTTTTTTGTGTGTGTCTGGGTTCTGTGTTAGGAATTATGGGGGAATGCAAAGGGAGGTAAGGATACAGTCTGTTCTGTGCTCCAGGGCTTGAGGTCCAGCTAGGAAGAGAGGACACTTACCAGTGGCCATAGCCTAAGCCAGCATATGAAGAAGACTTTTGAGCCCCCTCACTCTGGATTATAACCTCAGGCACTTCTCTGTATATATGGTCTCCCTTTATACCAGCCACTTTCTACTAGATATTTTATGATTATTGTTTTATATGAATCATCACCTGTAGTCATCTGTTAACTCCCTAAGGGCAAGGGCTGGGTTTTTTTCATTTGTATCACCTCCCCTACCCATGAACCTTAAACACAGTGGTAAGTTATTGGATGGTTCGTTGAATGGATGGATGGATGGATGGTGGATGGATGGATGGATGGATGATGTTATAGATGGTTCCCCAGGAAGCAAACTCTGAACTGGAGATTAGCATGCAGAAGCTTTGAGACTGCTCTGGGGATCAACACCTGGGGAAGGGAAGGGAAGGAAGCCAGACTGGCAGAAAGAGAAGCTGAGTTGTGACACAGACCTGACAACAGCCTCAACTAGCCCCACAGGCTGCTCTGAAGCAGGAATGCTCCTACAGAACTGTTCTGACTTGGGGCGAGGGGGCCAGACCTTTATACCCCTATATGGATCAGTCGTTAGATGCAGGTCATACCCAGGAAGGGGGTGTGACCATAGGTGAAGCCATTCCCTTCAGCTGAGGGCTGTCTGCTGGCAGCACTCCCAGCATCTGCTGGAATAAATCCTTTATTCTTGGAGGGGAATCTGGGCAGTACATCACAGCATCCACCACAGACAGCCTCCCAAATTCTTCAAGGATGTTTCATTAGGGAGAGTGGCCCTGTGTACCAGCAGATTTCAAGGGGGTATTTGTTGACCTGTAAACTTTATCTCGACCTCTTTAGGGTAGTTTAGATTGCTAGATTAAATTAGCGAGTTTGTATGGCCCTCACAGCTCTGTACCCAGCTGTTTAATCCACATAATTCAGTAGACAGTGGTTGATCATCTGTTTTGTGTTCAGACTGGCACTGGATTCCACGGTGGTATACAGAAATGGAATTAGATGTGGTCCTGCCCTCAAGAGGTTTGCAGCCACCCAGAACTGAGTCTGTATGATTGCGTGGCACCAGCAAAAAAAAAAAAAAATAGTGTAGGATTTGGAGCATGGGACAATCCTTGTGGCCTGGAGCCCTAGAGGGAAGGCTTCATGAAGTAGATGAGATTTGAGGTGAGCTCTGAAGGGGTGAAGGATTTGGATGGAGAAAACAGAGAAGGTGGCAGGGCCCGGAGTCTGTGAAGAACCTGGCTTGGCTGAACCGGAGGCCTTCCGGGAACTGATGGGAGGAGAGTGTTGCTGTACACAAAACATCAAATTGGATGTTGTGGTGGTTGTAGCCACCATGTATGCGTCTGCAGATGGATGGAGAATGTGTATGAGTTCGTACATACACAGTACCATTTCCAACGTTAGTCTTCTCTTTAAAAAAAAAAAAGGCATCTGCATTTTCATTTGTCAGCAATACTAAATTATATTCACACTTTCCATTAGCACTTTTCCCTAATTCATTTTCCCCCAGAATTGCCATTGGCTCCTATTTGAATTCACATGTAAATCTCTATAAAGACACTATATAAATAATTTTGTTTTGTGTTTCAGTCACTCGCCTTCTAAGTCTTTATGTAAAATGCCTGTGTAGGTGGGTGTTTGGGCTGTATTCTGTACATGTTAGAAATGAAAAGGACAGAGAAGAAAGATTATTAAGAAATGAGTTTCCTGGAACAATCCAATCCAAGGAAATATACAAAGAGAATGAATACCCCTTTTCCGCCACATGTATTAAGGAATGCTGGGAATACACACACACACACCAGAAATGCTCTTTTTAGGCAACTGCATGGCACAAGTTCTGAAGCTGCTTTAGAACAATCTTCACGTTCATATTAGGTTCCCTAAACATCATCGCCTGGGAATAGATTTGAGCCTGTTCATGGAAAATCTACTAGCATACAGATTATAAAAATGGAAGGCTTGGCAGCACAAAAAGTGCTGGACACACCCTAATAGAAACCAGTATGTTGTAACTCGGTTCCTGGGGAAAAAAGGAGACACTTTGGCCGTTTAAAAAAAAAAACCCACAGAGGCAGCCACTGGCTTCTAGGTTTCTTTTAAAAAAACGTAAAATATGCTTTCTGGGAAACTGTTCTAGCCTCCGAAAGGAAGCATTTGAACGATAAGTAGCTTTACGGAGACTCCTAATTTCTATTTTTGTAGTAGAGGCATCCAGTCTCATGTGAGGGACAGAATTCTGTAAAGGGCTTTTGCCGGTAAGCACACACATCCCACATGCCAGATTTGGGACCTGTAGGTTATGCTGGGAAGGTAAACATATTTCAGAATAGTGTACGGGAGGGAGGTGACGGGGGCCGTCTCGGGACAGGCCTCTGCAGCAGCCCTTTCCTACCGCCAGACTGAATGAGTCTCCTTTGGATAAGACAGAGGAAGTCAGGGAGAGAAGACTGGGATTGAGGGCCACAGGGTGGGAGAAGCTGTGGTTTAAGGAGTTGTGGCATATATCAAACAAGATAAGAACTGTGAGGTCTTTGTCCATATAGAGTCAGCCTCTAACGGCAGCTACTGAATGTAAAAAAAAAAAAAAATAGTGATAATGGCTACTATTTATTAAGCACCTGCTATGCATTAAGGACCAAGTTGATGTTACAGCCTTTTGGGCTAGGTACTATAAATAGCTCCATTTTAGGGACCAGGAAGCTGAAAACTAGAGAGATGAAAGAACTTGGTCAAGATCATGTGGCTCGTCAGTGGGTGTGAAACCAGCCTAGCTCCAGAGAGTCTGCCCTGGTGTCAGGTGGACTTTGTGGTTAGATTGGTGGCTGCCACCCGACTGCTTTGCACCCTCACGCAGCACCCAGAACCCTGACTATTGGGCTCCTCTGCGAGGGGAGGGTGTTCTGTCTCTAAGCTGCAGATGTTACCAGCATTGGCCTGCTGGCACACAGGCAAGGAGCGGCTGGCATGAGCCGCGGAGCAAAGGGCTTTGAATGGGTGGTTTAGGGATGGGACAGGGAAAGTCTGCACGAAACTCCTGCCAGGGACAGAAGGCTCTGGAAGCCCCCGCAGCCACAGACAGGCCTTTCCAGGGTCCTGGGCCTGGTGGACGGATGGTGAATATGGCAAAGGCCAAGAGGAGGGATTGAAGAGTAGAGTTAAAAGTGCCAAAGACATAAAAAAAAAAAGTGTCAAAGACAAATGTCCCTTTTCTGAGTGTCCTTAAACTGTGTCTTAAGCCTTTTTTTTTCTATACCCCAACATTTAGAATCATTTCAGATGTAGAATCCACAGGAGTTAGATTCAAGGAGAAGAGGAAACCCGAAGATAAAACGGCCACCTAGCAAAGAGGACTTGAGATTCGGAGCTAGACGACTTGAGTTTTGGTTTCCAGCCCTCTATTATGACTGCTTTTTACTAACATATTTTTTCTCTGGTCAAAGGAATGTAAATTCATCGGAGAATAGGTGAAAACAGTACAATGAAGAAAATTTAATAGAGCCATAAGAAAGGATGTCCTTTGGAAAAGAGTGTAGTCCAAAAGCAGTCCTGAAAAGAAGCATGATTTTTATTGGGGAATTTTATAAGAGAACAAGAGCTCCCCTCTGCCCTCCTGCAGTGTTAATCTGGGGAAACTAAAATCACGTGGTTAGCTGCCAGGCAATGTCAGAACCAGAACTAGAGACCAGACCTTCTGGCTCCTCTATTCTTACCCCAAAATATATGCAATAATAAGCCTTAAATATTATCATTCTGCCTTACTGAATGCTATTTCACATCTGAAGTTATTCTGAATTTGGGGATATCAACATGCTTTTACTTTTTTTTTTCTTGTAATACTTGAGAGGTATTTGGTAGGCTCTAGAGACACCACTAGCAATTGCAAAGGTTGATTTACCTTGATCTAAAATAGCTATCCATGTCAGGAATAAATTTATTGGCCTCAAGTTGCCCAATTATGCTTTATTTTGTTTAGACTGATTTTTTTTTTCTTCTTGTAAATAAATGGGGAAGATCCATTCATCTGTGCTAGGCCTCTCTACGTTTAGGATTTAACTTCAGAGTTCACTGAGTCCAGTCTCTATCGAGCAAGGCTCGGAGAGCTAAGTTTATATGGGGGCACATTTTAGAAAGCTCAGGGGAGTATCTAGTGGGAATTAAAGCTGGGTTTTCTTGAGTTTTTATTCCCCTTCGACGTCTCTGGCTGTGCATAAACCTGGCTTTCCTGCACCCTCCCTCAGTTGTCCCTCCTGTGTCCGTCACTGAACTCTCGAGTCCTACCTGTGCTCCCCAAGGCTGAGCCCCGGGCCTTGGCCTTTCCTGACTCCACACTTTCATTCAGAAAGACCATGCACAAAACAAGAGATTCCCAGCACCGTGATCCTGCCCAATCCTCTCTCCTGAGCAAAAGTCCTGCCTTTCCAGCTGCCCCTGGGCCCCTCCTCCTGAATGTCCAAAAGATACCTCAACTCAGCACCTCCAAACCCACTATCCCTCCCTCACCTTTTCCTCACTCTGCCGTGTCCTCAACAACTGCCGAGTCAGAGTTAGACAGCTGTGAAATCATAAGCTCAAGGAAATGCCCTGCATACGTCGTCTCGTAACAAAATCATGGCATGGATGAAGGAGGTATTATTATCCCTAGTTTACAGGTAAAGAAACAGATTCAGAGAGATTAAATTACCCCAAATCACAAAGTAAGTGGTGGATTTTCGTTATTTAAAACTGCCAAAAGAAAAGAAAAAGGCAGAAACAAGCCTAAATATTGAACCTAAGTAAACAGTTTAAACATTTCATCAAATATTTATTGAATGGTTAAATATTCCACACAGTGGAATATTATTCAGCTGTTGAAAAAGATTAATTTGAAGAGCATTTAATTATGTAGGGAAATGCTTGCATTATAATGTTGTATAAAGAAAACTTGATAATCAATAACCCCAATTTTGCTAATAAAATGTATGTACATATATGTTATTATGTATGTACACATATTTATATGTACACACATACATCTATATATTCCTTTTTGCATAGAGAAGGGGAGAAACCCCCCCTACATTCACTTAAATTTTATTTTTTTATTTTGAAAGTTTTACTGGAAAGTACAATTTTAAAATGAGTAAAACCTCTGCTTTTGTGCTGGCTTTAAGGGTTGATGGCATTTCTGTACTTTCCATAGTGTTCTTTTTTTTT
>PVIY010013574.1:0-58818 GCA_004026745.1 Myrmecophaga tridactyla
AAGAAACAAACTCCAAATAACATTGTATTGAAACCACTCACATTTAGTATTAGGAATTTCTTCATTTGTAATATTTTAAGAGCTAGCAAAGTTTTATGAAGTTTTTAAAATGTGGTTTAAAAAATAAGTCTTAAATTCTTGAGTAGGAATTGTCCTTTTCATCTTATCTGCAAGTCCAATAGGAATCATGACTTTTTTCCAAAGGTTTATTAATACTAAGCAAATATTTAGTAAATGACCAAATGGATATTTTCTGTATTCATGCTGCATTTTTTTTCTTTTTCATTTTACAGATATGATCCAGACCTGTACCTGAATTACTTTGGTTAGTCAGAGTGAACATTTGATAATGAGTGGTGCCGCTTTGGGACTCGAGATTGTTTTTGTTTTTTTTCTGGCATTATTCATACTTCATCGATACGGAGACTTTAAGAAACAGCATAGACTTGTAATTGTTGGAACGCTGCTTGCTTGGTATCTCTGCTTTCTTATTGTCTTCATACTGCCTCTGGATGTTAGTACGGTAAGAGGTGAAACTGATTTTCACCATTTAACAGGCAATTGTGATCACACAACATGTTTCAGATATGCAGTTCTTTCACAGCTAAATTAGACTTATATTTTGAATGTAACTTTATGAATGTGATCATTAAAAAGCATAGCCAAGAATGTAAGTTAGGGTAGATAGGTAAATAAACTTCAGTATCCCAAAAGTACTTTGAAACATTTTGATTCTCATTTTTAAATCATGCATTCATTGGTTTAGACAATATACAACCGGTGCAAGCATGCTGCTGCAAACTCAAGCCCTCCTGAGAATAACAACATTACAGGATCCTATGCAACTGCTGCCCCAGTTCCAAGGTATTTCCCCTACACCCCTTTTTTTTTAATTCTTAGTATAAATATTTTAGGAAGAAAATTTGTTTAAAATTTACTGTTTTTATCATCGAGCTTTTATATTTATAAAAGTTTACTTTGTTCTCTTTTCACTCCCCCACCTCTATCCTTTTCTCTTTTAATTACATTGTATTCTATTAAAATGTAAATTGTAAATGTTGGTGGTAGATACACTGGCCTTTGGTAGCTGTTAGTGAGAAACTTGGAGAAGACCTAATTTTTTATCCTAGTTCTTTCCCCTTACCAAATATGTGACTTCCTATAAAGCTCTTTTTCCTCTCAGCCTCTATCTTTTAACTTAAAAAATAGAGTTTGCATTTTTCTCTTTTGTCTAACTTACAGAGTTGTTATGAACAACAAGAAGGTTATTTGGTATGTAGAATATTCCTTTTGTATTACATATTCTTTAAAATTAGTACAGTTTTAGATGGAGAATGAATAGTTTCAAATTGTCAAAAGATGTATTAATTCCTATCAAACTTCCAAGTAAAAAACTGGTATATATTATATAACTATAACTTTTATCCATAGTTTGCATAGTATTTACATGCTTCTTTATGCAAATACCATGCAACATTTATTTTTAAAAACAAACTTTAGTAAGTTAGGGTAAATTTTAAAATGTGAGTTTTGCTCCCCTTTGAGGCACCATTAAAAATAGATATAGATCAGCTAAGATTATGAATTGTTGGAAATCCCTGGACGTAGTCTAATCCTTACGGTCTAGACAGACTAACCAACAGTTAAATGGAAGAATCTATGGTCAGAGACACATCACGTCTACAGAAAATTTGAACAGAATTATGTATAGATGCCGGCATGCATCTCCATAGGAGCTATGCTACAGTGAGTGATTCAGTTAGATTCCAGTTTTCAAGAATTAATCACCTAATGCCACCTACCCCCAAAAAATAACCAACCCACAAATGTTCTGTGAGTCAAACATGGTCCTCTTCTTGCTCAATGACTAAATATACACTAAGTTGAAAGTTTAAATGGCATTCCATTAGAAAAAGTGTTTTATTTCTTTTGTATGCTTTTTTTTAGTTTGGTAGTCAAGTTTGAATTTTAAACTTTCTATGAAATTTTATGAGTTAATTTACAGTCAAAAATTTAAAATCTGAATATAATACAAAAGTTACTTTACAAACAAGATCATTGTATAATTCATTTAAGTAGTCATAATTTAGGATTAATAGGTTTTAAATTGTTATTAAACAGCAAGCATCCATGTTTCAAGCCATGGAGTTACATTCCTGATGGAATCATGCCAATTTTCTGGAGGGTAGTATATTGGACATCACAATTTTTAACCTGGTAAGTGACAGTGAAGGATAAAATTTGATGATTTTTGGCTAAAGTAGAAAAAAAATGTGAAACTTCCAGTGAAACTTCATATTTTAGAATTTATTTATGTCACTTTTCCCTTAAATCTGTATCCTCTCTGTTAGCTCAAGTCTTTCCCATATTAAAACAAAAGTTATAAAAAGGGAAAAAAGTACAAAACAAAAATAGAAACCTAAAACAAAAGATTTTCCTTTTCACTGTTCCCTTCCAGTTATTGCCCTTTCTCTCTCCCTTTTTCAATCCTGTCTTTTTCCAGCCTCATTATTAAGTGAAGCTGCTTTTGCTAAGCTCATCATTCTACCCTGGTTTTCTTTCTACCTGTTTAGCTAACTTTTTGTATTTCCTCCTTGGGCTCCATTTCAGTGGCTTATTTCCTAAACATTGTTGTTCCCTAGAAACCACTTTTTGGCCACTTATAATCTGTCTTGCACTGCTTTAATTATTTCCATGGTTTCTCTGGCCACTGAATGCTTTCTGAATTCTTCTTTCTACCCCCTATACCTTTGTCTTTATGCCGAGTTCCAGATTCATACTTTATCCACTGCCTACTAAACATTTCTTACTCTGCAGGCAGCTAATCTCTAAAGCTGGAAAAAGTGAATATTGCAAGAGAAAAATGCAAAGCAGTAGAAAAGTGTCCCTATAAATTTGTGTTCATTAAACTCTACTGGGTTATTTACAATGCCAAACTTTCCTTCCACGTTTCTCTAGTCACTTGCCTTCCCCTTCTCCACGCAAATATTTCTAACCTCTGTTGTCCCCTTTGGCTATCTCTCTGCTGCTTGTTAACAACTGTCATCTTCACTCTTATCTTAGCAGATGCCTTTGTCTCTTGTTCATAGTGAAAATAGAAGTCATCAGTTGGCAAATCTTTAATTTCACCCAGCAAACATACCTACCACCTATTCTTTTTCCTACCCCTCCAAGGATGGAAAATTCACTCCTATTAAAACCTAATCCCTCTTCCTGAGATATGGATCCATCCCCTTCATCCCTTGCAAATAGCTTCCAGTTTCAAATAAGCATGCATAATTCATTCATCCTAGGGGGAAAAGAAACACAAAAAGTGTCTCAAATCACATTCCTTCTCGGCTTTTACCCCATTGGTCTCCTCATCACAGTCCAGTTTAATTTTTGAAAACTTTTTTTAAATTGAAGTATAAATTCTTACAGAAATGTACAGATTGCAAGAGTTTAGTTTGACTTTTTTCAAAGTGAATCCTCCCATGTAACTACTACACAGATGAAGGTATAGATCATTACCAATGTCCAAGAACCCTTTTTCATGCCGCTGCTGGTCATTAACACCTGCAGAGTTAACCATGATATTAACCTGTCACCATAGATCAATAATGTCTGTTTTTAAACCATGTAAAGATGGAATTATATAGTAAGTACTTTTGCACATCTGGCTTTTTTTTGCTCGTATATTTGAGAGATTGATTTGTGTTTTTGTGTAGCAGTATTGTGTTCTTACTCAGTGAAATATTCCATTTTGTGAATCTGCTGTAGTTTATCCTTCTCAGCCAAATTTCTTGAATTGTTTACATTTGATCTCTCCATTTGCTTATTTCTTGCTTATTCCTCAACCTCTTATAACCCAATTTCTACCCCCACCCCTCCACTTATACATTAATTTACTTGATCTTTTGACATCGTTTGATTCTCTTGTTTTCTCTGTACTTTCAAGTACTTTCCTAGTTTTTGTGTCATACATAGACATGTGTATGTCTTGGTTTTTTTCCATACCTCTTGTTTTAGTTTCCTTGGCTCCTCAAGCAAATTGTTCAGCTTAAACAGTGGGAATTCATTGTTCATGGTTTTGAGGTTAGGAAAAAGTTCAAATCAAGGCATCATAAAGATAATGCTTTCTTCTCATAGACTGTGGCATTCTGGGTCTGGCTTCTAGTGATCCTTGGTTCTTAGTTTGTCACATGGCAATGCACGTGACAGCACATATGCATTGCCATGTGCCTGGTCTCTTTTCTTCCAAGTTCCATTGATGTTCAGCTTCTGGCTCCTCCCTCTGTGGCTTTCTCTTGCTCTCTGAATTTTTTTTTACTTTTTTTTTAATTTTATTTTTTTTAATACCAAAAAACACCTAACAAACGCAAGCATTCCTATTTTGATCATTCCGTTCTACATACATAATCAGCAATTCACAATAGCATCACATAGTAGCATATTCATCATCACGATCATTTCTTGGAACATTTGCATCTATTCAGAAAAAGAAGTAAAATGAAAACAGAAAAAAAATTTATACATACCATACCCCTTGCCCCTCCCCTTCATTGATCACTAGTATTTCAATTTAAATTTATTTCAACATTTGTTCCCCCTATTATTTATCCCCATTCCATACGTTCTGCTCATCTGTTGACAAGGCAGATAAAAGGAACATCAGACACAAGGTTTTCACAATCATACAGTCATGTTGTGAAAGCTATATCATTATACAATCATCTTCAAGAAACATGGCTACTGGAACACAGCTCTACATTTTCAGGCAGTTACCTCCAGCCTCTTCTTTACATCTTGACTAACAAAGTGATATCTACTTAATGCGTAAGAATAACCTCCAGGATAATCTTTCGACTCTGTTTGGAATCTCTCAGCCATTGACACTTTGTCTCATTTCATTCTTCCCCCTTTTCTTCGAGAAGGTTTTCTCAATCCCTTGATGCTGAGTCTCAGCTCATTCTAGGATTTCTGTCCCACGTTGCCAGGAAGGTCCACACCCCTGGGAGTCATGTCCTACGTAGACAGGGAGAATGTGGTGAGTTTGCTTGTTGTGTTGGCTGGAGAGTCGGTCTCTGAATTTTATTCCCCATTTAAGGGCCTTCAGTAGCTGAAGTAACCTCATCAAAAGGTCCTATTTACAATGTGTTCATACCACAGGAATGGATAAGTTCAGGAACATATTTTTCTGGAGTATATACAGCTTCAAACCACAATACATCTCTCCTCTTCTATCTCATTCACCTTTACTAGCTCCTGCTGCTCATTGACCTCTCCCTTACAGTTGATATTTCTCAAGAGTCAGTCTCAATTCTTTCTTTCTCATTCTACATACCCACCCTGCAAGATGCCATCTGATGTTATTTCATTACTACCAATATGGTGATGACTCCAGAATCTATATTTCTAATCTTTTCTCTCTAGAACACTGTAGAACATAGAACACTAATAAATTAATTACCTTCTGTGCAGCTCCTTTTGGATGTTTCCTAAGTTCTTCAAAGTGAATATATTGACAACTAATCTCCTTTCCTTTTTCTTACCACCACCACCATGACCTTTACTCCCTCCCAAGTAGCTCCCAGTTTTGTTCCTTTTCCATTCATTTTTCATTCTGCAGCCTTATAAATCTTTTTTTAAAACTAAAATTTGTTCATGTCTCTTTTTTATTAAAGAAAATGGTTCCTCATTCTTTTTTGGATGCAGTCTAAACTCAGATCTCTGAAGCTTTATTGACCTTTTTCAGCTCATATTAAGTCACTCACATTGTACACTGCTCAGGTTATCATGGCTGTCTTTGCTCCCTGGAATATGCCTTGCCGTCTCTTTCCTTAGTACTTTTACTCTCCACAAAATTAAGTTTTATTAGCAATTTAATCATTTGTTAGTTTATTCATTGTTAATTGTTACTTGTATTCATATTTGTTAGTGAAGAAAACTATACAGTAAAATTGAGATTCATGTATTTCTAGTCTCTTGAAATTTATATGCACAATATAGTTGTTTTGTTTTGCTTCTGTAATCATTTTCTTTCTAACCGTCTAGGATTCTGTTACCTTTTATGCAGTCATATGCAAGATCAGGAGGGTTTTCTATCACTGGAAAGATCAAAACTGCACTGATTGAGAATGCAATCTATTATGGCACCTATTTGCTGATTTTTGGAGCATTTTTAATTTATGTAGCTGTAAATCCACATTTGCACTTAGAATGGTAAGAAAAATAATGTTCTTAACATTGTATCTGTGTGTGTTTTCAGCACTTTTGAAAATTCATATTTATTTCATGTGACAATTAAACATTTCATAGAGAAACATATCAAGTTATATGTTTTATAGATACCCCCCCAAAAATATCTTGATAATCCATATTAGTAAGAAAAAAAAATTAGAATAATATCTTTAAATGCTGATCTTAGACAGAAGGCTAATACTTTATCTAATAGTAATATGTTAAAAGTTATTAATCCTTATAATTTTGGACAGTGAATCTTAAGTTTTGCATTTGATAAAATATCTGGTTTTTTTTTTTCAGTACTTTTTCATTGAAACTTGTGAATGTTTTTCCTTTTGCACTGACTAGTTTGAGGGCATATTTTTCTTTATGTTATCTTATATTTAGACATTGCAGTAAAATTAGATTCTGTTTATACTTGTGATCTGCAATATGCATGAAAAGCTGGAAATAGAAGAGTGAAGAATAGAACGGTAGTGATAGGTCTCACTGTTGCATTCCTGAGATTTGTGTAGGTCTGCCTCAATGTGAGTCAATTTAAAAATTTCCAAGGTTTTCTTGATTAAAATTGAATAAGAGAGCACCTAATGAAAAGTGTTTTTGTAGGAAAAATATATACATTATTTGGCTATAAATTACCCTACATTCTAATTTTACTGTAATAGAAGCAGTGTTTACTGTGCTAAAGTCCATTTCCACTATTACCATTAAACTTTCCATTAAAGAACACATTATCTGCCATTATTAAAAGAGTAGCTGAGAATTTGAAGGTTTAATTTTTCTATATAAGATCCTAGCCATCCGTTAGGGAAGTTTTTTGAAAAACTGTAGTTTCATTTTACATTTTTGAAGGAAATGTCTATCACAGCTTTCCACTCACTTTTTTTTTTTTTTTAGGAACCAGCTTCAAACGATTGGTATAGCTGCTGCAAATACCTGGGGTCTGTTTCTTCTTGTGTTGTTGTTGGGGTATGGCTTGGTGGAAATTCCTCGGTCATACTGGAATGGAGCAAAAAGGGGTTATCTACTTATGAAGACTTATTTTAAGGCAGCCAAATTGATGACAG
The DNA here is from genome assembly GCA_004026745.1 of Myrmecophaga tridactyla. Classification (NCBI taxonomy): domain Eukaryota; kingdom Metazoa; phylum Chordata; class Mammalia; order Pilosa; family Myrmecophagidae; genus Myrmecophaga; species Myrmecophaga tridactyla. The sequence goes on from PVIY010013574.1 coordinate 7,290, forward strand.
AGAAAGCAGATGCTGAAGAGAATTTAGAAGATGTCATGGAAGTAAGCAAGTTTAGGTCTTATAAGGAATAACAACAGGTTGTGTTTATTTCCCTTTAGTTATTATTGTTTTTTGTTGTTAGCTCATTGATGGACTTTAGACTAAAAATTTGGTGGTCTGAAATCCTCCAGGATGTCTCATTCAAGATGACTTCTTATTGGCAGTTGAGTCTTATGAGGTGTCATCTCCATCTTCTGACATAGATTCAGAGATGCTCCACCGTGCAGAGTTACATTTGTTATCTTGGAGTTATTTTTAATAGTGCCTCCATTACTCTCAAAAGTGTACCAGATTAAATCATAAATTATGGATAACCTAATATAGCAAAAAAGAAAACACTTGTCAGAGAACCCTGCTTCCTGAAAATTTAACCCAAGTTAATCCCATCAACTAAGTCTGGAATCCACTGTAGAGAATAATTTGCATGGACAATTTGTAACACCTTTTGTTTCCTATTAGTAATCTTAGTAAAGTACCTCATCTTACTCATTTTTAAATTACAGATGATTTGAACCAACTTCATAAGGTTGTTGAAAAGATAAAATTCAATAATGTACACAGAGATATGCAAGAAATTATAAAATTTTGCAGTGATAGATAATTTGTACATTAAAGAAGAAATTATTGTAATCACTTTACATTTTTCTCCTCTGTGAAAATATGCTACTTACTCTGATCGTATTATGATGCAACATAAAACCACATGCTGAAGTCTTCTCACAAATGTTAAACTCCAAAATATTTAATGTGGCCTACAAAAAAATATGTTTTCCAAGTTTAGCTCTCCAGCCTTATTCTAAGCCTCTGTCTTACTCATACCAGTCAACTTTTGGCCTCTTTGCAGCATTTGATTACTCAAACTTGTGAATGATGATGATGATATAACAAGCAAGTATATATTCTTCCTATTTGCCTAGGTCGACTTTAGTTCCTCAACTTTTTAATCATAATAACAATAACAAGTAATTATTTAGACTTAACTACTTACCTGAGTCTGTGTAAGCACTTATATACATTCATACATCAAAACAGCCTTATGAGGAAGAATTGTTTAGCACCCCCCTTTTAATTTATATTTTTGGGGGAGGAGGGGAATCAAACCTGGGTCTCCTGCATGGAAGGTGAGCATTCTACAGCTGAACCACGCATGCACCCGTAACACCCACCTTTTTTTTTTTTAATTAGAAGTTGTAAGCCTACAGAAAAATCATGGAATCATAGAGTTCCCATGTGCTACTCCCCTCACAGTTTTCCCTATTATTTACCCTTATAAACATTATAATTATGCTGTTAACTATTGTCCATAGATTACATTAGAGTTCACTGTTTATATTGTAAGGTCCTGTAGAGTTTTTCGTTTTTAATTTAGTTTTAGTTTATTTCTAGCCTAATTTTTCCCCTTTTAATCACACTCAAATATATAATTTGGTGGCATTAATTACATTCACAATGTTTTTCTACCATCACCACCATCCAATACCAAAATTTTTCCATCACCCCAAAAAAAACTCTATACCACTTAAGCATTAACTTCTCATTCCCTACCCCCCTTCTGGTCCCTGGTAACCTGTATTCTAATTTCTGACTCTGAATTTGCTTATTCTAGTTATTTCATATCAGTAAGATCATACAGTATTGTCTTTTTGGGTTTGGCTTATTTACTCAACATGATGTCTTCAGGGTTCATCCATGTTACCATACAAATCAGAGTTTGATTCCTGTTTAAAACTAAATAATTCCATTGTATGTATATACTACATTTTGTTTCATTAGTTGTCATTGTGAACATCATTGTGCAAAAAAGTACACAAAAGTGCAAAAAAGTGTTCAAGTCCTTGATTTCAATTCTTTTGGGTATATGCTGAGAAGTGAGATTGCTGAGTCATATAGTAATTCTATACTTAACTTTATGAGAAACCACCAGACTGACTGCACCATTTTACATTCTCACCAAAAATGGAGTGTTCCTATTACTCCACATCCTCTCCAGTACATTGTTTGTTTTTTTTAATAGTAGACATTCTAGTGAGTGTGAAACGGTGTCTTATGTGGTTTTAATATATGTAGTTTAATAGATGTGGTTTTTTCCTGTAAACGCTTGGGGGATTATTTCATGATTAAATGAGTGGATGGCATTTAGTGACACGGGTGTAAAGGTACATGTCAGTAGAGTGGTTAATGGGACCTGAGTACACAGTAATGCTTCTGGGAAGACTCAGCAGTCTGTGGTGATGGTGGCTGAAAGTTCCCAGATGTGTCAGGTGCGGCAGGCCTTGAATAGGTTGTGCCCATCCAATGGGTAGGAGTGGGTAGGAGCCCTGACACTCACCCTCAGAGGAGAGCAGCAACCCACACTCCTCACACTTCTAATAGCCAATGTGAAAGCTGTGATCCAGAGCAATATTTCAGTCTCCTCCCGCCCTGGCTCAAACATGATGGCCTTGCCACACGCTGAGCACCGTGGGCAAACTTCCTATGGAAGTCCTCAATACAGTGGGTCTGCCTGGTGGCATCCACTGTGAAGCCACAGTGGCATACCACAAAGGTGAAGCAGGCAGGGAGGTAAGTAGGCCTTCCCCATGGACTGCAGGATCTAGTCCAAGATTGACTGGAAACACATGGAGTACTTCTCCAGGGTGGCCACATAGCAGCTCTCACAATACCCTTTCCTCTCCCCAGCATAGAAATGCTGGCCCTGGAGCTGGGTGTGGCACATGGAGCAGACAAAGCAGCAAACGTGGAAGACTCACTCAAGGGCCACCACCCGGCCTCATCCCCGACTGCCTCTCTGCAGCCCCCACTCTGACCAAAGTACTCCCCACTGGGCAGGCGGTTCATGTCATGCGCCAGCTTCTTGGTCAGCCTCTCCTGGACCCCATACCCACCTCCTCTTCCTCCTTTAACCAGACTAGAGACTCCAGTAGCCTCCTCTTTACCCCCTGGCTCCAAAAGCCAGCCCCCACACTTCCCCTCAGCCTAGGAGAGGAAAGTGGGGACCCAGTAGGGGCCCAGTGGTCTGAAAGGCCCCCTGGCTCAGCAGCCCGCAGCCCCTCAATGGCTATGCCACCTTCACTTGCATAGGGAAGGCCGAGCCAGGAGGGGTTCTGGTAGTGGTGTAGGCGGACTGGGAGCTGCAGGTTTGGAACACCCCCTCTGCTCAGCTTCAGGGAGCCCAAGCAGTAGGCAGGGGACTAAGGGGACTCAAAAGCCTGTCAGTCTGGTCACCATAGGACATGACCACAACTCCCGTCCAACTCAGTCAGCATGCAGGTCAGAGGATCTGTCTCAGTGTCCATACTTCTTGAGGGGAGTCCCTGTGACCATTGGGTTGCTCCATAGGACCTACCCAGTTTGACTCTGAAATCTTTGTTACCCCTGGGGCCTGGTAACACTGCTCAGATGGGAGGAAGCAAAAATTGACCCTGGGGTGTGACTGGAGGGCTGCTGCAGGGAGTGGCAGCAGACCTGGGTAGCTTTGGGAGAACAGAAGGGTTCAAGTGGACTCCGGCTGCTTTGGAGGGAGCCTGGTGGGCCCTGACATGGCCTGAGATGGGAGGGAGGCTCCAGAGAATGGTTCCCCTAGTGGTCCTCTAGCCATGCCCCTCTCTGCTGTTCCATACCTTGTTTGGATCTCCAGGGGAAAAATCTCTTACATGGCTTTGATTTGCATTTCCCTAAAGGCTAATTATGTAAAACATCTTTTCATGTACTATTGGCCATTAGTATAGCTTCTTGAGAGAAATGTCTATTCAATCTTTTGCCCTTTTTCTAATTGGTTTGTCTGTCTTTTCATTGTTGTGTTGTAGGATTTCTTAATATATTCTGGATATTAAATCCTTATCGAATATGTGGATTCCAAATATTTTCTCCCATTTTCTAGGGCATCTTTTTTACTTTCTTGATAAAATCCTTTGGTGCCCAAAAGTATTTAAATTTGAGGAAGTCCTGTTTATCTAGTTGTTCTTCTTTTGCCCGTGTTTTTGGTATGAAGTCCAAGTAACCACTGCCTAACCAAAGGTCCTGAAGAATCTTCTTTATGTTTTCTTCTAGTTTTATAGTTGCTTCAGTCTTTGATCCATTTTCAGTCAGTTTTTAAATATGATGTGTGGTAGGGGTCCTCCTTTATTCTTCTGGATATGAATGTCTAGCTTTCCCAGGCACGATTGTTGAATAGATTATTCTTTCCCCATAGAGTGGACTTGGTATTCTTGTGCAAAATCAGTTGGGCATAGATGTATTTATTTCTCATCTTTCATTTAGAATCCATTTCTGTCCTTGTGCTACTGCCATGCTGTTTTTATTACTGTAGCTTTGTCATAAGTTTTAAAATTGGGAAGTTTTGAGTCCTTCAACTTCATTCTTTTTCAAGATGGTTTTGGCTTTTGGGGTTCCCTTTCCCTTCTATATAAATTTCACTATTTACTTTCAATTTCTACAAAGAAGGCTGGTGTAATTTTGATGGGATTGCATTGAATTTATAGCTTGCTTTGGATAGAATTGACATCTTAATTTTTTTAGGTCTTCTTTGATTTCTCTTAGCAGTGTTTTGTAGTTTTCTGTGTATAACTCTTTTACATCCCTGGTTAAATTTATCCCAGATATTTGATTCTCTTAATTACTGTAGTATGTAGCTCACAGAAGTGTGCTATAATTTTCTATTGAAACACAAATTTTTTTCTATAGTCACCCTCATTTTGATCAAAGATAAAACCTCAGAAAGATTATTCTTGATGATAAAATAAGGCCTTTTTTTTCGTGGTGCCTGCCCATGCAAAAAACAAAAACAAAAAAATAAGGCCTTTTCAGCTTCTTTGAGAATGTTTTTGAAGATTTTGCTGGGCTCTTGCCTCATTATAGGCATTTGTTGGCACTGATGACATGCTAAAAACAGTCAAAAAGCACATGAAAAGATACTCAACATCTCTAGCTATTAAGGAAACGCAAATCAGACTACAATGAGATACCATTTCACACCCTGTAGAATGGCTACTACTTAATAAAATAGAAAATTCCAAGTTTTGGAGAGGATCGGAGATATAGGAACACTCGTTCAGTGTTGGCGAGTATGAAAAATGGTGCAGCCACTGTGGAAGACAGTTTGTTATTTCCTCTAAAAGTTAAGTATGGAATTACCATATGACTCAATAATCCCACTTCTTGGTTTATATCCAAAAGATCTGAAAGCAGAGACTCAGATATTTGCACAAAGATGTTCATAGTGGCATTATTTACAAGTACCAAAAGGTGGATGCAATGAAGTTGTCCATCAACTGATAAATGGAGATCAACAAGATGTATTACATACCCACAATGGCAAATTATTCAAACATAAAATAGAAATGAAGCCCTGATAAAGGATAGAATGAAATAATTAGAATAAGCAAACTCATGGAGTCAGAATTTAGAATATATGTAGCAGGGGACAGGCTGGGAATAGGGAAGGAGGAATTAGTGCTTAAATGTACAGCGTTTCAATTTGGGTTGATCATAAAGTTTTGGTAGTGGATGGTGGTGATGGTAGCACAACATTGTGCAGTAATTACCAGCCATGAATTTTATACATATATATGTGAATGTAGTTAAAAGGGGAAGTTTTAGGTTATATACATATGTCACTAGAATAAAAACTAAAAAACGAAAACAATACTTAGGACTGTACACATAGCAAACCCTATTGTAAACAATGGGCTATTATTTAATACAGTTATAAAAATGTTCCGACATGAATTGTAACAAATGTGCCACACTTATGCAAGGTGGTAGTAATAGAGTGGTATTTGGGAACTCTGTGTTTTACATGTGGTTTTTCTATAAAGCTACAACTTCTCTAATTAGAAAAAAAAATTCTTTACGCTACATACAGTCTGAATGTTCTTTTTATTATCGTGCTCTATGATTCCTTATGTCTCTCTTACTTCCCAGCCTTTGATCATAGTGTTTCTTCTGCCTAGAAAAGTGGTTCCAACAATTTTTTTATTTTCATGAATATTATAGAATATTGTTATTCTTTTGGGAACTATTGGCTCTAAAGATTCTCTTCACTAACCCCTTTTTTTGCCTTTCATACTCATTAAATTGCGCATTTAATTGTCTCATCCCTAGACTTTAATCTTAGTCAAGTATCTATTATACCATATTTTCTTCACTCTCCAGTATTGGATTATGGTATCCTTACACCTAGCACATCGCCTAGCATATAGTGTATCTTAATGAACAGGTGTTGCATGAATCAGTCAACTGTGATTGCTGTGACCTAAAACATGGTATTCATTGTTTTAGATGATGAGATCATTGGTCTTCGAGAAGGTAGAGGAACACGGTTCTGTTTTTCTCATAACAAATAAAGGATCACAAAGTTTGTTTGGTCCTAACATGAACTTTTTTAGAATGCTGATTCATCTTTGTATACCAACTAAGCAAATTAAGGGAATAACTCTAGAAAATAATAAAAAGTATGATGGTGTAGAAATAGCTATTCAATGACTTTGTATTTTCAGTTATATTCTTAAGGAGTTTTATTCAGTGAAAGAAACTTCATGTATTTGCTCAGTAATTTGGGTTGAAATTAAATTCATGAGAATATATATATATAGCACCCTGTGCATTCTTCTCATTTGAAAATTTGATCTGTAAATTTGGGAATTTTTAAATTTCTCTTACTGTTTTTTTTTTATAGGAGGTCCGTAAGGTGAATGAAAGCATCAAATACAACCACCCTTTGAGAAAATGTGTTGATACAATACTAAAAAAGGTAATTAAATCATATTATCTCAAATTTTTATTTTGACATATATTCATATAATATAATAAAAGCACCAGAAAAACATGTGAACAACTTATGGCGGAGTTTTTCTCAATTTCTTTCCATTTTCTTGGAACACTTAACTATAAACCAGTAATTATTTGTATATAGAATTTGTTCTTTTGTTATTACAAAATTAGCATTAATTTGCAGTGTTTTCCATTGAAATATGGAGATAGAGGTGATGTTGAAAAAATGTATGACAGTGATGAGGATGAACCTTTGCAGTCCATAAAAATGTTGTTGTGCTTGGTCATGAAAAGCCTTTCTTTCTAGAAGAAAATAACCTAGGCATCAGTATTGTCTTTCAGTTAGGTTCCTACATGTGATTTTATGGTATATTTCATATGTCATAAAGTAAATGATATTATGAGATATTTGACACAGGTATTTAAGAAAATGTCATTCGATGAAGACTTTGATGCTTTGGTATTGAATTAGGAGCATTCATATACTTCCAGAAATGATTAAGAGTTTCTCAGTTGTCCTCTGTGCATCTATAGAACCACTGAAATGAAGTATTTCTTTTCTTGTATTTTAAATCTTTTGTGTTGATTATTAGCTAACATTCCTTTTGGCTAAGATGATAGCTGTAATCAGTTCTCTAACAGTTTTCACATTTGCCATCTTTTAAGACCTATTCAAGGAGGTTAAGTAACTTGCCCAATTTCTACCTTTTGGAACCTGTGCAAGGAGGGTCACATAGGTAAATATCCAGTAGAAGGAGAGATGACTTCAAATCCTGTATTTGTCTCTGTAATGTGCCTTTCAAAAAGTCAGCATATTGGGTTTGTCTTCATTATTTAGCTGTGAAAGCAATGATTTCATCAGGTTCCTACTTAGAATAATCTTCTCAAATATTAGTTGCGTCTTATAGTTAAACTTCCCTGCCTCCACCCATCCCTAGCTAATATATCTGAGCATAAAGATTAAAACATCGTATAGATAGAAAAGTTTTTGTAGTTCAGAACTCAATAAATCTTTTAAATCATTTTAAAGAAAACATCAGCATGTAAAATCCAACTATTTAGAGATACCAGTAGAGGAAGAAAATGTTTTTTGAGAAGATTAGAAATGCTCATAAATGGAAGACTTTTAGTAAAAATGAAATTATCTCTTTGCAAAAATGGTTTCGAACAATCTACCTGTTTCTTTTAGTGCCCTATCGAATATCAGGAAAAAATGGGTAGGAATATGGATGATTATGAAGATTTTGATGAAAAACATAATACCTACCCAAGTGAAAAAAGTCTAGTAAAACTGCATAAGCAGGTAATTTTAATCATTAGTTACAGCTATTTTACATACTATAATAATAATTTTAATTATTAAAATTTAATGATTGTTATAGTTATTACTCACAAAAGAAGATTTTTCAGTGAACATGTATCTAAAATTTCCTTTGATCCTATCCTTACTATTTAATTATTTGAATTGTTTTTCAATTAACTTAGTATTTCTGGACAGGGCCACTGTTCATATTTTGGGAGGGAAAATTAATTGAGCTGAACTGTTAGATATATTACAGAATAGTAATATCCTGAGCCCGACCAAGTAAATAGCATTAGCAATTTGCTGTTGTTGTGATAACCAAAATATGTTCCCTGTTGGGAAGTTGAACCACTTTTGAGTCAAAACACTCACAAATATACTCCCCTGTTTTCTGTTTTAGGTGATTTATTCAGTTCAGAGGCATCGTCGAACACAAGTACAATGGCAGATTCTTTTGGAACAAGCATTTTATCTAGAAGATGTAGCAAAAAATGAAACCAGTGCAACCCATCAGTTTGTTCACACCTTTCAAACACCAGAGCCAGAAAATAGATTTATCCAGTATTTTTATAATCCTACAGTTGGTATGTAATTTGATTCAATTTTCAAAGCTTAATGATAATTTTTTTGCAAGAGAAAGTATGTATTACCATGTGGTAATAACATGTATCTGGTAAATGTTCCCCCCAAATAACTATCTGATTTGTCATATAACATGCAATCTATCAATTTCCACTGTTACTTCTCAAATAATCAAAATGGTTTGTTAGTCCAGGTGGAGTCAGTCAGTAGAATTGGAACACTAGAGGGAGGTATTATTTGGATGCTGAAAATTGAGATTATATATGGAAGCATTGGAGTGTCTAGCAATAAAAGATTTAGAGATGACTTTGTAGACCAAAAAAATGAGAGACTGAAGTATTGTCTAATTGCATATTTAAAAGGAGAATCATCTATGTGGATATTTAAATCAACAGGTTATGCCAGGGACTCAAATCTTTAATGGATGAAATGAGAATATAGTCTTTTTAAGTCTATAAGGGTTTTTTTTCTTTTAGTTTTACGAAATTCAGAAACAAAAAGTTCCCAGAATAGTACCAAGAATTCCTGTATATAGTTCATCAAATTCCCCACGTTTACGTCTTACCATATTCTTTTGCTCTATTGTCTTCTTTTCTATATATTTTTTTCTCGTCTTTTGAGAATTGAATCCAGACGTGATGCGTCTTTACCCCTAAATGCTTTAGTGTGTGTGTGTATGTTTTGATAAAGACATTCTCTTGCATAACCAAGTACAAATATCAAAATCAGAAACTAACATCAATACAGTATTATCAACTCCTGACTTTATTCAGATTTTTCTAATTGTCTCAGTAATACCCTTTGTAAAAAATCCCGGAATGTGCATTACATTCAGTTGCCATGTCTCCTTAGTCTCCTTTAATCTAGAGCAATTTCTCTATCTTTCTTTGTCTTTTATAACATTTACAATTTTGGAGAGTACAAGGACATTTTTTGTAGCGTCCCAGAATTTTATTTTGATGCTGCGTCCTCATAATTAGAGGTTACCATAGCATGGATGTCATGGTATTCTCTGTGCGATAGCAGGAAGCACATGGTGTCAGTTTGTCCATTGTTGGTGATCATTTGGTTAGTGTTGTCTGCCACATTCCTTCACTGTAAAATTACTATATTTTTCTTTGTAATTAAGTATCTTATGGGGGGGCTATTTTGAAACTGTATAAATACATAGTTACTCCTTTATGAGTTTTCTTAACCATTTTTTTTCTTTTTTCCAGAATGGTACTGGGAATGTCTTTTGCGACCATGGTTTTACAGAATACTTGCTGTGGTTTTGTCCATCTTCTCAGTGATTGTTGTATGGTCAGAGTGCACATTCTTTAGCACTAGACCTGTTTTATCCCTCTTTGCAGTCTTCATACAGCTGGCAGAAAAAACATATAATTATATTTATATTGAGGTCAGTTTGGTTTAAATCTGTCATAAGTATATATCAGTTCAGCATATGATCAGTATGATCAGAGAATCCGTATGATTCTCTCCATATATTTCTTCTAGTAGTAATAAAAGCAGTCAAGTTTCCCACAGTGTTATTATTCCCATTTCCAACAATGAGCTTCATCAATTTACCCATACTATAAAAATCAAGAACTGTATTTTAGAATAGATTGGAAAGTGAAAATAGTACAAAATTCTCTCATGAGAATGGAATACTTTAATCCTCTTTAGGCTAGGAAAGCTACATAGCTTAGTCTTCAAGTGAAGAGTTACCAAGGGAATGGGAAAACACGCTCACTTCAGGAGGTAGATTTGAAACATGGATCTTGGAGTTGACTAGTTGAAATGTAGAATTTTTTTCTATTATCTTTTTCTTTAGTAATAAAAAAAATCACTGTTTTCAGTTTTAGAATTTCAGTATGGTAAAGAGCTATTTAACTGTTAGTCTAAATATTTGTTGCTTTCTTGTTGTTTTACAGATTGCTTGCTTCCTTTCCATCTTCTTCCTAAGTATCTGTGTTTATTCTACTGTGTTCAGGATCCGTGTATTTAATTATTATTACTTGGCTTCTCATCACCAGACTGATGCGTACAGCCTTCTTTTCAGTGGCATGTAAGTAGGGTTATGTTTAGAAACATGTCACCGTTACATGTGTTCTTATGAATTTCTCTTTTATTTGTTACTGCTTATGCATGTCCTGCTAATAAGTTATAAGCTGATTGGATTTAAGTATTATTAAATAGTCATCTGTTGATTGCCACCTATACTGCTTGAAGATTAAAATAGTTATGCTGGATTAGGAAGAAGAAGTAAGATGTGAGGAGCTTGAATTTACCAATAAGAAAGTCAATAAATTAGTAAATAATAGAAACAGGAACTTAGGTACTCAGTCAGACCTAAAAGTATTTTGAGATTCATTGGCCTCAGACCAGGTAGAGGAGGACTAAGAAAACTAATAGAAACAATTTTGCAGGTTTAGAGAGAAGGCTCCACGTTGGGCTAGGGGGTACCATCTATTTGTCATTAGTGTTAAGTCAGTTATATTAAATATTTATAAAGACTGGACTTAGGGAAGGTCACAGAGGAATTGATATCTGAAACATCTTGAGAATTTTCTTTTCGTTAACCTTTTTTTCCCCAAAAATTACAGACTCATGGTGACTTGCAAAATAGTACATAGGGTACCATGTCCTATTCATTCAGCTTCATCCAATAATGACACCCTATCTAGTTATTGTTCAGTAACAAAATCAGTAAATTGACGTGGGTAGATTATCATTAACTAGACTACAGATCTTATTTAGTTTTCACCATTTTTTAACCCTCATTGGTGTATATGTGTAGATAGAGAACCTTTTGCAGTCAAGATATAGAACCTCGCTATTGCCACAGAAGACTCCCTCAGTCTATCTCTTTGTATTCACACCTACCCCTCATTCCCTCCTCCTCCCATCCTCCATCTCTAGTTTTGTACGATACTCCTTTTATCTGGACAAAACTGAATTCTTACAGTTCTTTAAACCTGCACTTGACACATTGACATACTTTGATACAATTTTACATCTTTTATATACTGGAGTACAATTCACATTGATGATGTTCTTTGTCTTGCTGCTGAGAGGAATTGCTTGCATGGTAAAGTTGAAGGAGGCGTATGTGAAGCCATATGCATCCTTAAGGTACAGCAGTGGTAATCACTCCCTAAGCAGGAAGCCTGAAACTGGAGTTTTGCCATTTAGGTGTTGATATTTTTAAATGGGAAGGGGAAGGTATAAGTAATAGGATTTTCAAACTGTCTCCCAAACAAATAAAGGAAATCACATTAAGAATTCAGAATATATGAAATGGAAGTAGTTGAAAATAATAGGATTGTCTGAAATATTCTTGATATGTTTTCATAAAATATTTTGCTGCTATATTTTTTATATATTCTTTTACAATTCTTACTGCAGGTTATTTTGCCGTTTGACTCCTCCTTTATGTCTTAATTTCTTGGGATTGACCCATATGGATTCATCCATTTCTCACCAGAATACTCAGCCAACTGCTTATACATCTGTAAGTATGGTTGAGAAACAGAGCTCTGTAAGAGATGTTGTTATTGTGCAGTTATGTTAATGCTGGCAGAAAAGTTCTCTGGTGTTATTGGGATCTTTTTTTTTAATAATTAAAACTCTCTCTTAAAGGTTATATGGGATTACTGATAAATGAATAAAAGTGATTTAACTTTTATTTAAAAAGATGGTTTTAGTTCACATGGGTTGTCTAGCTGAGAAGCATCAACAGTCATGATCTATAATAATATTAACTTGTATTTATAGTCTTAATGTATATGCAAGTTTCAGTAATAATTATAGAATATTAGCTTTCTTTAGGAAAAACTTAATGAAAAACAAATTTTTAAAAAATTCATTAGATCTTTGTGCTTTTTGAGATGTCCAAATTTATTGATATAATTACATAAAGACAAGTTTTCTGATGATGCAAAGAAATAAATACAGAACTTTGCTGATTTAATTTACTTTTTTCTTGCTCTTCAGATTATGGGTTCCATGAAAGTTTTATCCTTTATTGCAGATGGATTTTATATATATTATCCTATGTTGGTGGTAATTCTCTGCATTGCTACTTATTTTAGGTAAGGGACTTAACATTGATTATTCTACATACTCTTACCAGCATCTGAATATGCTTTCTACTTAAGGCTCTTTTAAATATTATTAATGGTTGGTTTTTAGTTGTTGTTTGTTTTACTGTGATTTTAGCAAGAGTGGGGAAAGCCTGAAGAGCTACTTGAATGATCAGGTCAGACTATCCCTCTGAGGATATTTGAGGGAAAAAAAAGATAGTTATTCTATTTTTTTTTTTTTGTAGGCATGAACATATTTATTGCAGTATATTTGTTCTTCAGTCTGGTTTAAAAAGAGACATTGTCCCATCTTTCCAAATAAATGTGACGAATTTATGCATAGTAAAGTTTAAGTTTTCCAGCATAAATTATTATTGCTTTTGTTTTTTTTTTTAAAGTATTTGCTAGGGAGATAGATGTACTCTCAACAAATATATCACTTGGCTCTGTATTTTTTTTTCCCGAGTCAAATCCCAGGAGGATTTATTTTTTTTTAAACACTTTTTTTTATTTTGTAATGTAACATTTATACAACAAAGCAATAAACTTCCAAGTATATTTTAACAAATAGTTAAAGAACAGGTTTTTAAGTTTGTTATGGATTACGGTTCCATGATTTTTCATTTTTTCTTAAGGCTACTCCAAGACACTGGAGACTAGCAGGAATATCAATATAATGATTCAGCAGTCATACTCATTTGTTAAATACTGTCTTCTCTGTTATACTCCTCTTTCTTTTTAAATAACATATATACTTAAAAATAGTACATTTCAAAGTACATCGGAACAATTAGTTATTAGTTATAGAACAGATTTCAGAGTTTGGTATGGATTACAATTCCACAATTTTAGGTTTTTATTTCTAGCTGCTCTAAGGTACTGGAGGCTAAAAGAAATATCAGTATAATGATTCAGCACTCATACTTAAATGTTAAACCTGACCTTCTATGTATAGCTCCACTATCACTTTTGATCTTTCTCTCCCTCTTTAGGGATATTTGGGCTATGCCCATTCTAACTTTTTCATGTTGGAAGGGGCTGTTAATAATATGGGATGGGGGATGGAACTGGTTGATGTTCTGGAGAGGCTGGCCTCTCTATTAGGACTTATCTGGTCCACAGACTCATCTGGAGGTTGTAGGTTTTGGACAGTTACCCTAATGCATGGAACCTTTGTAGAATCTTGTGTAATGTCCTAGGTATTCTTTAGGATTGGGAGGAATGGTTTTGGTTTGGGTTTGGCAAGTTTTGATAGGTAGCAATGAGTAACTGAAGCCTGTGTAAGAATGCCCTCCATTGTAGCCTCTTGACTGTATTTGAACTCTCTTGCCACTGATTCCTTATTTGTTATATTTTTTTTCCCCCTTTTGGTCAGGATGGTATTGTTGATCCCATGGTGCCAGGACCAGGCTCATCCCTGGGGGTCATATTCCACACCACTACGGAGACTTTCATTCCTGGATATCATGTCCCACATAGAGGAGGGCAATGGTTTCACTTGCAGATTAGGGTTAGAGAGAGAAAGGCCACATCTGAGCAACAAAAGAGGTCCTCCAGAGGTGACTCTTAGGCATGCCTATAGGTAGGCTAAGCTTCTCTACTACATACATAAGCTTCATAAGAGCCTCAAGATCAAGGACTTGGCCTATTGATTTCGGGTCCTTAATTTTTGGCACAGTATCTGGGGTTTTACTTGTGGTAAAGTTTAATAGTTCAATAATTTTTCTCCCATCCCTCAAGGGACTTTGCCAACACTTTTTTAATTATCTGCTTAATATACTCTAGGAGGTATCTAGGCATTACATTAAGCTGTACAGGATTAAAGGCTCTTATTCTTATTCTGGGCTCCCTGTGTTTGGATTGTTTAAGTGATCTGTCCAGACAGGTTGAGTTAGATTAGAGTTATTCTATTTTATTATAAGTATTTTATTACATAGTGATAGGATTAATTACAGGATGTTAACTCTAAGTCCAGGCCTTTGATTCTGACATTGTAGCCAATATATCTTGTAGAACACTCCCTTGCAAGCTTCTGTCCAAACATAAATTGGCCGTAGGAAATTTCCCCATGAACATTGCTGGGTTTCTAGATGCTTCAGATCATAGCTAGTACAAAGGGTCAAGTGAGGAGCAGGTGTAGTAAGTCATGTAGGGCTGGAATAGAATTTTCCCCTAGTTTTGGAAAGTATATGGGCTGCTCTTTTGTGGTTGTACAAAGTGGTAAAATCTTGGCAGGCATCAGACTTTTGAGTTAAAGGTTGTGCTTGTTTCTTAGTACACTGTCTTCCCTACCTCCATATGTCCTGCATTCTCATCAGCTGTTGTTTGCCCCTTTCACTGCATTAAATGCTCCATGACACACCAATAATAGCACTTTTTCAAAAGCATGTTGTTGATGTTTAATCAGTTTGCTCTTCTAAAAAAGTCTCATCCAACTACTTTATATTTAAATCTTCTAGTATTGCTATACAGTTATTACAAAATATTGATTAGACAGATATTGCTTGAATTAAATTTTTAAAAATATTTATCATTTCATAAATTAGCTGAAGGATTATAATTAAAAATAAAACTGTTAATATGAATTTATAGCAAATCTACTCTTTATATTATACAATAGTTTTATACTGTGAAAATGATCTATTGAGGAAGACACAAATCATACTTTGTCCAAAACTAAGTTTTGATTATATACAGTCATTTTAAAAGTTTATAAAACTATTTAAAGAACAGTAAAAGTGTGCAATATATAAAATACATCTTTTCATGTTAGTTATGTTGGCAAGATTGGCAACTTTTCTTATCTTACTAGCTTGTTAAATGGATCTAGTGATATATGGATAAGATAATTCTTTGCCAACTATGTAAAAGCTTAAATATAAGAAATTATTATGTCTAAAAGCTACATTGTTAAACTTAAAAACATTAGAAACTTTGTTCTAGACTTAATTAGGGGGACAAACTTTGAGTGCCATTTTGTCTTTAAAGGAAAAGGTCTTTCTGGGCTTCTCATATTGAGGTACAGTATTCCCACACGGATACACAAATGGTGAGAGAATACTTTAAATTGTAGAATAAACGTAACCATCTACCTGAAACCCAGTTTTACTCAATGGTAACTCATAAAACATTCCATTTATATTAAAATGTAGATATATTATGTATTAGCCATATTCTTATACCTTTTTAATGTAAAACAGATCTTCGTTGTCTTTTAACTGCCTCTCCCCCCCACCCCATTTTCTGTTCCTCTCAACACACACACACACTCACCCATTTGCTCTCTTTCCTCCCTTTGTATGTGTACATGTTCAGGATTCCACCATTAAAAGTACATCAGTTTGTAAAAACCTTGTGATAGACACTCCTTTTATCCAGTGTATGAGAGGATGAGTAATAAAATAAAGACATGCATGAAAAAAAATAAGTCGAGAATATGGGGAAAAATACCCCTTTGTAAATTATGGCAGTAGTTATAGTACTACTTTAATAATCTTTCATCAATTGTAACAAGTATAACTACTGTTCAAAAACAGAATTACAAAGAGTATTATCAAATTCTGCACTCATTGCAGGTGTTGGTGGAATGGTGTATAGGAATCCTGTATTTTATGCATGATTGTTCTGTAAACCCACTTCTCTAAGGCAAAAAAATAAATTGTTTTAAGGATATCAGTGAAAAAAAATCAAGAGCTAATATAAAGAGAATAGCTTAGACTTTATTTTGTCTTAGATTTAAATCCCGGCTCTAATTAACTGAGTGATTTTTAGCAAAATATTTCAACTTAACCCCTTGGGCCTCTGCTTCCCTATCTATAAAGTGATATTTATTTCTTAGGGTAATTATAAGAATTAAGCAAGAAACTATCTATAAATATAGTAGGAATTAAATAAAAAGTTATCTAATTTTCTGATGCAGAGTACGATCTATCTTAATAAATATTAATCCCCCCAGCCATTCATCACTTCCTTCCTTGTGGTTCATATTATCAGACTCTCATCATGCACAACAATCAGATTTAAGGCCAAAAAGTTATAAGATGATAGCCCCCAGATAAGATATACTAATCATTTCAGAGTATTTAATAAAAGCCATTAAATAGAATTAATCAGCTCTCTGGAAAACAGAAAACATGTAAATAAATTTGTACAACTTTCTAAACCAAAATAGTCTGTAATTGGAAATACTATGTATGTGTGTTTCCAATACTAAAGCTGCCATTTTAATATAACAAAGGAATCAGTTGGTCTTACATTATAGCTATTGTTTAGCATTCTGGCATAATAATTTTTTGAAGGTATGTTAATGACCTGATTTAATTTCCTTCCTATATTAATTTCCTAGGCCTGCCTTAACAAATTACTACAAAGTGAGTGATAATTTGTTAAGGCAGCTTGGGAACATGCTGTTTGACTCTGCTTGGTTTCCAGCAGTTCATGGGAGATAATGATATAAATCAGACTTAGTTGTGAAGGAAAATAATAAGACAAGGTAAGATATGTCTTTTAAATAAGTGAAGGGAGGGTGCATGGGTGGTTCAGTGGTAGAATGCTCGCCTTCCATGTGGAAGACCCGGGTTCGATTCCCGGACCATGCACCTCAAAAAAAAAAGTTAAACTAAATGAAGGGAGCATTCTAAGAGTCAAAATTTATTGTCTCACAGTTTTAGAAACTAGATATCTGAAATCATGGTGTCAACAAGACCATGCTTCCTCTGAAGGCTCTAGGGAAGAATCTTCCTCAACTCTTATAGCTTTTGCTGTTTGTTAGCAGTTTTGGCATTCCTTAGTTTGTAGATACATCACTCCAGTCTGCCTCCATCTTCTGATGGCCGTCTTCTCCTGTGTGTCCTTGTCTCTTATTCTTCTTATAAGGACATTAGGAATATTGGATTAAGAGTCTACTGTACTCCAGTATGACTCATCTTAACTAAGTACATCTGCAGTGACTCCATTTCCAAATAAGGTCACATTCGAGATACTGGAAATTAGGACTTCAGCATATCTATTTTGGTGAAACAATTCATAATACTTCCATAAGAAATTTGACTATAAATACATACTCTAATCAGTGGCATATTGGGCATAAGCTTCTTGGAGAGGGAAAGAGAAATCATTATTTCTTAAAGAAAGGGAAATGTTTCCCTATGTAACTTGCCATGATAACTTATGATAAGGCATAGACTTCTTTGGGGGGGGGTGACAGTGCTTAAGAATAGTTTTTAATCTAAACATTGACAGTATGACATAATGCTTATCTTTTTTTTTTAATCCATTTTTATTAGCTTGGGAACCCGCTGCTTGAATCTGCTTGGTTTCCAGCAGTTCATGGGAGATAATGATATGACATCAGACTTAGTCGATGAAGGAAAAGAATTAATCAGACGAGGTAAGATTTGTCTTTTAAAATAAAATGATTAAGGGAAGATCCTGAGAGTCAAAATATAAAATTAATGTTTGTATAATTTGTAAATAATTTTAATCTATCTTAAATTATAAATCAATGCAGTTTTGTTAGCTAAAAATTTGCATACACCCTTCTTAGCAAAATTAATTTGAAAACTTAATTATTTCTTCTGCCGTTTAAGAAATTTCTGTAACACACATTAGTATTTCTACCACTGAGTAGTACTCTTTGCATACTCTTAAAGTTATTTTTATATTTGCCTTGAAATGTATTAAGTTCTGTAGAACCATAAAACTCATTAGATTAAGGAATCAGCAATTTAGTTTTCTATAAGAAGTCATGCAGACAAGGCTGTTTTTTTAGAATGTGATCATTAACATCCTACTAGAATATATGGCATGTATTAGAATCTAATTGCAAAACTGAGTTATTACATTTACTGATGTTTAAGTGATGTTAAGATAGAAAAACAAAACAATTTGCATTTTGGGACATTGATTCTTAGACATTCTTCCTACCTTGATCTGGGGCTTTTCTGAGATCATAAGTTTAATGTAAGCCACATGTAGCTCTCTTAGGAAGATTGTGTCTAGTTGATGTAATAGTTCTGTTGTTTCTTACATGAATCAAACCTCATCTGTAGTATATCTTGTACTAGTATATTAGTTTGCCAGGGCTGCCATGACAAATACCACACATTGTGTTGTCTTGAACAACAAGAATTTATTGTTTCATGATTCTGGAGGCTAAGAATCCAAAGTCAAGGTCTGAACAGGCCATGCTTTCTCCGAGAATCTGTAGTTTCTGGTGCTTTATTGCCACAATCCTTGGGGTTCCTTGGCTTACATCTCTACCTCCGTCACATGGTGATCTCCATCATTCTCAGGCTTCTTCTAATCTCATGGTTCTACTAACTGGCTGTGCTGGAATTTCCTCTGCCTCCTAAGGATTACAGTCGTATGGTTTAAGGCCCACCCTCATTCAGTTTAACCTCCTCAAATAGGATCTCTGAAGTCCTATTTACAAATGAGTCCACACCTTAATTAAAAATGACATCTTCAGTGGTCTTATTTACAAAATGGTCACACCCATTGAATATGTCTTTTGTGAGGTACATGATTCAATCCCCAAAACGTAGGTTATACTTCTTAGAGTTAAAATAGACAAATCAAAAGCTGTTTAGAGAATATTATTATGAGTTTGTAGAGCATATCCAATGTGAAAAATACACTGAAGAAGCTAGGTATATGGTCTGAAACAAATAACAAGGGGAATAATCTTATGTAGAAAGAAGACTGAGGTGACCTTAATTTAGAAAATAGAAACAAAAGTTACAGAGAAACTTTTCAGGTCTCTATTGCAAAGAACTTTTCCCTTAAAGCCGTTTACACAGAGGCTGAAGATTCTCTCCAACAGAGATAGAAAATGCATTTGCTATGGAGGTGATGTCGAAGGTCCTTTCCAGCAGTATATTTAGTATATTTGACTTCGTAACAATTTAAAAGAAAATGGTCATAGTCTGTACCTTTACTTCAGTTACTGTACTTCTGATTAAACCATGTTGTATCAAAATTGAGAGTACTTTTCTGTCTCTAGAGAAGAGAAAAAGGCAAAGGCAAGAAGAAGGTGAAAATCGAAGAAGAGTAAGTACAATACTTATTAAATTGCTCTAGCCTAAAATTAATGCAAAATAATATAAAAATCTTACTGATTTGGAAAATTGGCTAAAGACCTAAGAACAGTGGAAAATGACAGAATTATATTTTTAAAGAAAAGTTGTAATGTTTTCAAATATACATGCTAGAGGTTCCTGTCAGACCTGTCCTAAAAACTAGTTAGAAATAAATTATTTCATTTGTGTTCATCTACCAAAGTTTCTTGGCTAAAGTGAGGTACTCGGTAAGTATTTGTTTAAGTGAATGAATGAATTCATGAAGTTTTGCTATTAAACTGGTTTTCAGAATTGGAAATTGTTAGGCTTTTTTTGGTAATATTACATTAATTTTATTCCTGTAATTTTTCATCAGTCTTTCATATGCTGAGACAAACTAATCTCCTTCAAAGTGAAAAGGAAATCAGTGACAAAAATCATCATAGATACTACAGATTTTCAGTACCTGTGTTAACTCGATTTCTGAATGTATTCTGTAGCAGTGTTATTGAAACCACTTTTTTTTTTTTTACATGGGCAGGCACCGGGAATCGAACCCAGGTCCTTTGGCATGTCAGGCAAGCATTCTTGCTGCTGAGCCACCGTGGCCCGCCCTGAAACCACTTTTTACTTCATATAGATGTTTTTTGCAACAGCAATTAAAGTGTTTCTTCCACAAGTCAAGTCCTCTTAAGAAAGTACCATTATTCATTTCTTGAAATATTTTAACATTATAGCTCTCTCCATTTGTAGCTTTCTTCAAGGAGTTCCTCCTCCTTAGCCCACCCCCCCCCAAATAAAATAATACACTGTTAAAAAGAAAAAAACAATTATGCTGGGGAAATGAAGAGTCAGAGAAAACATGATAATTTTCTTTGAATATATTAGAGTATATCATGTACAGAAGGCATAACCAGAACCATGTGATCTATATTACTGGGAGATAATTATTTCACCTCTTATGTTAGTTTGCAAGCTTCCAGAATGCAATATACCAGAACTGGAATGGCTTTTATTTTGGAGGGGGGAGTGGTGCATGGTCCAGGAATCGAACCCAGGTCTCCCGCATGGAAGGCGGGCATTCTACCATGGAACCACACGTGCACCAAACTGGAATGGCTTTTAATAAGGGGAATTTAATAAGTTACAAGTTTACAGTTCTAAGGAAGTGAAAGTGTCCAAATTAAGGCACCAGCAAGAGGTTACTTTCACTCAGGAAAGGCCGATTGGTAAAGAACACCTGTCAGCTGGGTAGTCATGTGACTGGCATCTGCTCATCCCCTGCTCCTTGACTCCGATGCCTTCAGCCTCTGTTCCTGTGGGGGTTTCTAACTTTGCTTCTCCAGGGCTGGCTTTCATCTCTTGGCTCCCCTTGGGTCTCTCCAGGTTCTGGCTTGCTTAACATTTCATGGCAATGACTCCTGGGCTCTAAGCATCACCAGACATCTGCATCTCTGTTCTCAGTGTTTCTGTATCTCATGTCAGCTCTGCTGTGAAGTTTCTGTTGGCTCTGAAGCTTCTATCGTTTCTGTGGGCTCTGTCCTTTCTGACTCTCTCCAAAATGTTTCCTCTTTTAAAGGATTCCAGTAAACTTACCAAGATCCACCTGGAATGCATGGCGTCACAGCTCTTTCTAATCAAAAGTTAACACCCACAATTGGGTGTGTCACATCTGCATGGAGATAATGTAATAAAAATTTCCAACCTATGGTATTGAATCAGGATTAAAAGAAAGGGTTGCTCCCACAAGATTGGATCAGGCTTAAAACATGGCTTTTCTGGGGTACATAATAGATTCAAACTGACACATCTCTCTCTGAGAATTTCTAACTTTAACAGTTGAGCAGAAATGAGTGGACTGTTCAAACATCGTAATTTCCATATCATCAAGAAGTGTCTGTCATGGATATTTTAGAGTGAAACTCAGCACTGCATGGGAGATCAAATTAGGTGGCATAATGCCCTTTCAATTCTAAGATTTTAAAGAACAGAATCCCGATTGATAGGGTTTTAAACTGCAGTTAAGAATATTCACTGTATCGTATGAGTAATGGTCTAATTGTGTTTGTATATAGTTTTGCAACAGAAAATGACTTTTCATATCTCTAATATTTATAGTTTATGTGAGTAAAAGAAAATTTCATTAATATCTTAATCTTTATGACTTCTCATAACTTATACATGGTCAAGGTAAACATGTTCTAGTACTATTGTTTAGATATTTTAGATGCAAAATTGAATAAGTTAACATAATAGCTAGGAAAATTCTTTGATGTCTTCATTTGTAAAAGTTTAGAGACTATTAAATCATGTAAAGGTAAAACCACTATTGATTTATGGATTTTTTTTGTTTGCTTGTTCGTTGTTTTGTTTTGATTTTTGGCATGGGCCGACTCCGGGAATCGAACCTGGGTCTCAGGCATGGCAGGTTAGAATTCTGCCACTGAGCCACCATTACCCTGCCCTGATTTATGGTTTTTAAAGGCACTATGCTAATTATACTTATCTGATGAATTTCTGAAAAAAAAAAATTATATTACTCCACATATTCAATCTGTTGACACTAATAATTATTTTTTGGTGACTTCTTTTGTTACGTATTCATTTGTGTTTCTTTCCTAGGAATGGAAGGAACGTTATGGACACAATAGAGAAGATTCCACTAGAAACAGAAATGTTCATACTGACCCAAAAGAATTAAATTTCTCAGATATTGGTAGCAACCGGTGTAAGTAGTTTATTTTCTAGTTCTCTTAGAAATTTTTCCCTTAAGCTTGCTTAGACAGAGGCTAAGAATCAGGATGCCTATCAAGAAATGCCTTTGTAGAATTATAAATATGCCTCTGTGGTGACTTTCCTTTCTCACATTCCTTGGTGTGTATAGAAGGGAGGGGAAAATACATATTCTGGTAGGGGAAGGAAAAACTGAGACATGAGATGAATAGTTAAGTATATTAACCTAAGTAAAATCAGCACTTATCAAAAGCATGTACTAGGCATATATTATTTTTATTATTTACCTAGATGTTTTTCTTTTTTATTGGTGGGTTATTCAGTCATTCTTATAATAACTTATTGACTGACCCATATATATCAAAACTTTCCCAAGTATACAGGGGTACAAAGAAGATAAAATTTCCTGCCTTTAGGATGCTCATGTTTTAGTAAGGACAAAAGCCACCTGCCATTTGGGTGGGTTAGAAGACCCAGAAGCCATCTGTCACTGAAGAGAAACCTACTTTCACCTAGGACCCTGCACTGAGTGGAAGAGGGAAGCTGTTTTTATTTGAGGAAGATGCAGGAATGCTGGGAGAGCTCCACCAATTGGGGCTTCAGTGCAAAGGGGCCAGCCTAAAGTGGATGAAGGAGCAAGAAAACCAGGACCCCTTCCCCACCAATACAAACTTTGCACTAAGTTCCAAAGAATAGCAATCTGTTGGTAGAGAGGTAGAAACACAGAGAGAGACTCTCTTTTTTTAGCACAGGCATGCAGAGCCTGCTCAACTAAGAATACCGAAATAAAACTTCTGTCACTTAAGGCCCTACTAAGCACAAGTCAGTGACAATGAAACCTGTAGGGACTTACAACAGCAACAAAGCTCAAACTTCAGATTAGATTGAAACAGTTTCTTAACATTGATGACCTCCTAAAAGACGTGCTCATTCCTTGGCATAATGATTCTTTATTTCAGTCTCTACTTTGTTTTGTATGCAATATCTGGCATTCAGTACAAATTATGAGATACACAAGAATATAAAAATATATAAGCCATCATCAAGAGATAAAATAATCAACATAATCAGACCTAGACTGAATGTTGAAATTA
This sequence comes from Myrmecophaga tridactyla, assembly GCA_004026745.1. NCBI lineage: Eukaryota > Metazoa > Chordata > Mammalia > Pilosa > Myrmecophagidae > Myrmecophaga > Myrmecophaga tridactyla. Next base: position 30,937 of record PVIY010013574.1, read on the forward strand.
TTGATAAGGGCTTTGACATAACTGATTAATATGTTAAAGGAGAATGGAAAGGTTGAACGACATGAACAGATGGTGTTTTCACCAAAGAAACAGAAGCTATAAAAAGGAGCCAAATGGAATTGTTACAAATATTTTAGTGATGGACAGACTTATATAGTATTGTATGAGAGCTATGACAGAAGGAAGCACCTACAGTACAGGGAACTCAGTTCAGGGAATAGTAAAAGAGTTCTGTATTGGGAAAGGAATTCTATAATAATCTTTAGCTGAGTATTTCAGAACAAATAGTTCTTAGCCATGAAGGGTATTTTAGGTAGAAGGAAGAGTGAATTTACGATATTATGACATGAGAGAACCTATGGGGAGATTCAAGTTTTTCTCTGTCATTAGAGAGTAATATGTAATTATAAAGAAATAAATATGGGGAAACTGATAAGAGAGGAGGCTACAGAAATAGTTGAGAAACAAATATTGTCATTTTCAGAAGTTTATTTACATATATATATGTATGTGTGTGTGCGTGCGTGTATGTGTGTGTGCATGCATGCGTGTATGTGTATGTATGTATGTATGTATGTATTTTTGCATGGGCAGGCACTGGGAATCGAACCTGGGTCTCTGGTGTGGCAAGTGAGAACTCTGCCTGCTGAGCCACTGTGGCCTGCCCAGAAGTTATATTCTGAATATAGGATTTCAATTTGGGAAGAAGCATGATCAGATTTTTGTTTAGAAAGACAAATTTGATGGCAGTGTAAAGCATGATTTTATTTTAGAGAAGTGAGACACAGAAACCAGTTATGAGTCTGTTTTGGTAATACAGTCAAGTAGAGATGAGAACCTAAAATAAGGCAGTCATCCTGGAGATGAAGAAGATTTATTTTAATGAGATTTAGAGTAGAATAAATAGAAGAGGGGTATAAGTTTTACAAGTTTTAGTTAATGCCAGGAAATAGAGGGACAATTCTGTAGAGATTCCACACAGTGGAAAAATCTGACAGTGAGAGAGAATAGGTAAGAGAAGAGGAGACACAAAGCCTTAGCATAACGAATTAGAAAGGATCTGATTTGTGGTAGACAGTATTTGCAGAATGAATGAGGAAAAATGAAGAGACTTGCATTTGGGGCAGAGTCCAGAACTGGCTAACTCAGATTTTCTAAAAGAACTCTGTTATAGTTCTTTTGAAATTAAAGGACTGCTGTTCAAAATACGAGGGGAATTTAGATTGTTTATGAAGAAGTCTCCATCCACATGGAGAATGGAGAGTTGATTCCCTGTATCTCTAATGACCAGTATAGTAGCCATCATCTGCTTGTGGCTGTTGAGCACTTGCAACATGGATGTTGCCCCATGTTCAAAATAATATTTTGGATATATTATGTTAAATAAGATATCTAAACTTAATCTCACCTTTTTTATATTTTTTTAATGTCGCTACTAAAAAATAAAAAATTAAATATGCAGCTAGTATTTAATTTATTTCAGACAGTGCTGTCCTAGATTATTGATTATGGGTAAAAAGACTCAGACCTTTCTTTAAGAGCGCCTTAAAGAAAATCCTAGCCAAGAAATGAGATTGCTTAAAAGCTGTAGCAGCTACCTGGTCTCAACTGTGAAACCAACTGATACTTGATTTGATAGTGAACACTTTCATTACTACAATACCATAGTTAATAATAACTCTGATTCACATTATGTCTTTGCATTCTGTCTACTTCAGAGCATAGACTAGCTACAGGGCCAAAGAAATTGTCCTTCTTATTTCCTATCACCCTATGTATACTTTTAATCTGATGCTTAAGGAACCACGTAGTTATCTTATGGTTTTTGTTTTCATAGTCAAAATTCAGACTTTTTATAATCTTGATTTTTTTTCTTTGAGTCTATAAACTATGGCCCATAAAATAAAAGACAATAGGAAAGTAGGCATACTTTTTTTTTCTCCCTTTGCAACAGCATCCAAATATACCAGGGCTAATAATAGGACTGAAAGGGACCGAATAGAGCTCCTCCAAGATGCAGAACCTCTGGATTTTAATGCAGAAACATTTACTGATGATCCTCTTGAATCTGAATCAGGACGGTAAGTTCCAGCTGTGTCATTTGGGTTCTAGCATTCCACTGATATTTTAATAAGATACTGACTTGACTAGGTTGAAAACTAGTGACAAACATTAAGAAAGTGTCCTCTTTACTAATATAGAAAGCATATTAAGCAACCTTTGGTACCTTTTTATAATTCCTAACACTTTTATATTTAAAAGATTTTGCAGCATCCAGTGATGATAATTGAAATTGGCACCTTCATTCACTCATTGATGATAGTTTAAATTGGTACCTTCATATGCTACTACTGGAATTATAAATAAGAAAGAAGAATTGAAATAGATAAGAATCATAACATTTATATGTCTATTTCTGACAATCCCATTTATGAAGTTTCTCATCATCTTTTTAACAACAACTCCATAGCTCTTTCTGGATGCTAGGCACTGTTCTAAGCACTTTAAAAATAATATCTTATTTTATAGTTGTAAATCCAACTGTATTTGAATCCCAGAGGACCTAGGCAACTTGCTCAAAGTCACACAGTTTGTAAATGGTAAAGTCAGGCATTCAAACTCCAGGATTTTAGAGTCAGTGCTTTTAACCACTACACTACAAGGAAATAATTAAAACAAAAGCAAAATATCACCTTCATGAAGACTGTGCTACAGATAGCAAAGAGCTAGAATATTCCATTTATATTCTACAGCTGGAGAATGGTTATTAAGTTCCTTAATGTGTCATACACATTTGATATACCTTACTGTCTCGTGAATGTTTCTAAAATAATTGATGATTGATTTATTATTAAGTAAATCCCTTTGGAATAATACCAATGGAGGGTAGATTTCTGCTTTCAGCTACTGATTAGATTTCACAGTGCTAGCAAATTGTGTAGCCACTTTATTTTAATATTTACTTGTTTCTTTCTCTTTTTATTTTTGAAGCCTCAGATCATTTCTTTATGTCTGTCTTTCAGGTATCATCAGCCTGGTGGGCGGTATCTCTCAATGTCTCGCAGCAGAATATTTGATGATGTCTAAAATCTGAAAGAATTTGTGGAATAACAGATATCAGTTCAATTTTTATGAAACCTGTGTGCCCTAGAATTTACTCTACTCTGGGTGAAAAGTGTCAGGATCACAAAAAAGGCACTGAGAATTAATTACATCTTAGTAATAATAGTTTCTGTATTGTTCATTGACTAGAATATCATCTTTTCTAACAGGATTTATTACATTACATTCTCTGCCTTAGAAGTCTAATTACAGTGGAAGGATTTAACTCATGATAAAAGATCAGTGGTACGTAGAGAACATGTAAGTTCAGTTTGGTTTAGATTAATTTTTTTCAGGGAAGTCATTTTTAAAGTTCTAAAAATACTGTGAGTCATAACTAAATAATATAGTACAATTTTATTTGTGATTTATATTCTAAAGAATATGTTAACTCTCTTCTGCCCAAAGAAATATTTGAATGAAGATCTCAATAACCATATTCACAAAACCTGTGTTTTAAAACAAGGCTTACTTATCTTTCATAAGTGAATGTAGAAAGCTCTTTTTGAACTTTGTATTCAAATTAGTGAGGTTATTGCATGTATTAGAAAGCTCTTTAACAACTCTGTATTCAAAATAATGAGGTTATTGCATGTATAATTGATTATACTTCAATTGATAATGTTAGTATCTTGAACATATATACTGTAATCAGGTGTTATGTATTGTTCTTTCAGTCTTTAGTAGTAACTGGAAATTTTTTATGCTTTTGGTATTGCTTTGTAAAAGATTTTCATTTCAGAGGGGAATGTTCACCTTTATCATTTTTTCTGTTTTTTTTTTTTTTTGCATGGGCAGGCACCGGGAATCAAACCCGGGTCCCTGGCATGGCAGGCGAGAACTCTGCCACTGAGCCACCATTGCTTGCCTACACCTTTATCGCTTATTTAGCATGTTGATTTGTGTCCATCATTCTATTCAAGGAGAATCCTAAGCATTCCTGGTAAACAGTTTTAATATATAGCCAAAGAGTCCTACAAAATTCTCTTAATGTTTAACAGTGCCTGTTTATGCAAAAGAACATCTGATTATACAAAGGGAAAAGTGAATCCATTTATTACTATTACTAACACATAAATTATAGTTTATAGAAAACAGAAAGTGAATTAGAATAGAAATGTGTAATAATAACTTAATAGTTAAACATGCTTATTATTTTAAATAATTTTTTTAATGTTTGGGTTTAAACCAAAATCAGGTATTATGTTTTTTGTTTGTTTGGGGTTGGTTGGTTTGTTTTTTTTTTCTGGGTGCATGGGCTGGGAATCGAACCTGGGAGGTATTATGTATGGTTTAAAGCACCAGTGTTTTATTTTAAGCAAGCATGTTTAGGCACAACATGCTTGTAGAATCTTTATATCCCCGAAGTATTTGGAGTTCTTAACAAATACATGATAAATTAGATAACAATACTTGAGCTTGACTGGATGGTTCCAATTTAACATCTGTTATCCTGTTTAATTAATAGTGCTCACAAATTAGATTCTCAAGTGTCCCGATTTGAAGATGAATTATATGGTCATCCTAATGATACGATTATATGTTTACCTGAAGGTAATAATCTTTTTCGAAATCATTTTTCCTCTTAAATTAGTGTTTTCATGTGATTTTTATAAGAAACATTTCCATACAGATATTGAAAAAGTTATCATCATTATTATCTGATATTCTTCAGTTCTTATTATGCTGTTTGAGCTTAAACCCCTATAATTATCAATGAATAGATTTACTTCCTGAATTGAAAGTCATAGAGACTGCTCATTTAAATATGCATACTTTTACAGCCTTTTGTTGTAAAGTGTGGTTCAGAACAGTAGGCCAGGTGCAGAGATATTTAATGTTGTTTGTAACCTTATGACTGACTCATTGGATACCTTGGATAAATAACAGAACCTTTCAGTGCCTCAATTTCTTCATTCGCAAAATGAAGATGATATTTGCTGTCTACCTACTTGATCTACCTCACAGAGCTATTGTGAGGGTGTTGAGTTGATGTTTGTGTACTAGAGTTTTAAAAGACAAAGAAAAATAAGTCACTAGCCATGCTAATTTTCTTAGTAGTACTTAAAGGTGTTGGATGAAGAAATGATCATCCCAGAAAGGGGTCCAGTTTTTTTTATTCTAGAGAAACTTACAAGTCTCCAAATCACTCTGGAATAATTCATCAAAAGTCCTGTGAAAATAGTGTTAAATTTAATTATTTGGTCTTTGGATTTACTTTGGAAATTTTTCCTTAGGCATAATATTGCTTCTCATCAGGTATCATTATGAAACTCAGATACTATGGTAGAATTAGAAGCAGAGAGGAGAATAAATTTTCCAGTTACTTTTATGACATACTCTTTTAATGCCCTAATATAAATTCATAGGATGTGTAAGGAAACTTTCCTTCATTATTAACTTTTTTTATGATTATAATTGAAGTATGTGTGTTCCTTCACAAACAGTATTGATTCCTTTATAACTTTTGAGTTATTCCCAAAATAATTTTTTTACTTGTTTCACTGATCCAGAATATTCCATCTTTTACAGAGTTTTGTCTTACAGAATTTTATATACAATTATACAGGAAGGTCCAATTAATAAACTATTCTTTGAAAGGTTATCTGTTGATCTTTTAGAGATCAGTGGTAGCTCAGAAGGCAGTGATTTAGATCCTGAAGATGGCGCATTTATTGCTGGAGAACTGAGTTTTTCTGTTTTGAGATGCTTATTGAAATGTAATGACATCTACTACAAAACAATATTACTAAATTCATATACTTCACATGCAAAGTACATTTGAAGAATTATTAGTGGCAGTTACCTTTTAATGTCTTTCTTATATCATAAATAACAAATTAGAGTTTTCTAAGTTATTTTTCTAAATAAGTGTTAGGTAAATATTTAGTAAGCCAATAATTCACAATAACCATTGCAGAAAATAGTAATTAATAATCTATTAATTTCATGAATCACCTATAAGTTGTAATTAACTTTTTATGCCAGCAACTTATTAACAATAGAGCATTTTGGTAAAAAGTTCTTAAAATAAGAAGTAAAGTATACACCTAATTAGAATTTGTTCTCCGTGATTACAAGGACTTTGGTATAATTTCATTGCACAAGAGGTCCGAATTTCACAAAAGTGAACATTTAAGGGTTTTCCCTTTATAAAGAATAGATGAGAATTTGACAATCCAAATGTTCAAAAAGAAATGCTATTAGTTGAGGTTTTTCTTGGATATATGTAACCAAACTATTTCATTAGATTATCACTTCGATATCTAAGCTGGACATTTACTGAAACATAAATAGGGAAATCAAATTTGTTTTTTTTAAGTATATTTTAGCATTATAACAAAGGAATTTCATTTGTTTACAATAGCAAACTTTTTTTTAACTTTAATAGATTCAGAGAATGTTTTTGACAGCTTATTGATTACCATATCAAAGGAAAAAATCCACAGCTGTAATTCACACTGTTCAAGAATGCAAGTTTGTTGTGCTCATGGTCTGTGTGGATCATGCCTGAAAATCACAAGGATAAGTATATTTGCACTAAAAGGCAAAACATGCCCTTGAAAAATCTTAATCACTCGAGTCTCCAAATAGTAATGGATTGTTTTATTGAATTTTAATTTTTATATTAAATTTAATATTCTTATTAAATATTAAGTTAACAGATTTAGAGTTTTTAATCTTTCCTTTCTTCCTCCATCCCTCCCTCATGGCTTTTATACCTTCTTTCTTTCCTAAGGCCTCTTTACAGAGTGACTTTTAATATGCTGACAGAGTTTTCTTTGTTTTATGGACACAGTTGTTTTTGATGATGAGTACAATTAAAAGGAACTAGTTCTAATTATGACTCCCACTACTTGAAATAGCAGTATTGTACCTAAAGTAGTGAAACAGATTTTTCTAGACAGCTAAGCTGCATCTGAATGTAAATGTGAAGTATGCTGACTTAGAATGTTGTTTTTTAGGTCACTAAGAAGAGAATGTCTGCAAAATTAATTATTTTCAGTGTAATTTTTTTCATAAAAATTGGATTATGAAATAAAAGGATGGAAAGGAATTCTAATGACAGTTAATCAGAATTTTCCTTAAGAGAGGTTAGAACAATACAAGAGAACTACAGGTAGCCTTCCAATATATGAATTTCCTCTCTGTTCGGTGCTTCTTTCCAACTCAGTGACTTTTTCTTGCCCCAGAGACTTGGAATATCAAGCAGTGTTATCTTCTACATAACTTGTGAAGACCAGGCTCTGTGATCCATCTCCCCTAGTAGAATAGGCACTGGTCCAGCCCCATCCTCAAGCTACCACTGTTTGGCAGTGAGAATGTTCCTCATCTCTAATTCTTCCATGCTTTGCCTGGTTTTCCTTAAAAGTTTTTCAAAAGATTTGTCCATTGAGGTTCGTTGAGGCCTTGTTGTGATTTTCAATTTCTTAGGCTTGGTTAATAAAGAAAGAATATTGGCAAATTACTTGTTTTTAACATTCCTTGTGGGGGAATTTACCTTTTTTTTTTCCTCTGAAAAATCTTTTCTTTTCTAGTTATCTTCATCTCAAATCGTGTTGTAAGAGGAGAATTTTACTGTGCTTAGTGCAAAAGGGTAGAAAGAGTAATTTACTATGGCAGACATGTAAAGTCATAATTTATTAAACTGAATGTATAACACCATTTAGAGTTGATATTGTTGACATAAATCTTAACCTAGTCAGTTGTGTTGTACTTCTCAAAAGAATGCTGGCTAGCATCTTCCCTATTTTGTGTGCCAAGTTGTAGGGGAGAGACTGTATTTTTTTTTTTTTAAGCAATCCAATGGATTTGTTTTTGTCCATATTTTGAAAACAATTTGGATTTTTCTCACTTTAGGAGGTAGAGAATATGTGAACCTGTCTTTTAAATTATTGTAATCTAATATATATTTATAAATTATAACACTGACAAGAACAAAAGAGCTCTAATATTGATGTTGTGACTGCCTGATATTTAATTTTTATAGACTGTTTTCATAGGTAACTAATTGTAGTATTGCTTTTAAGTAGCTAAAAAAAAATTTTTCTCAAATAAGTTCTGCCCAGACATTTTTCCTTAGGGCAATATTCTAAAGTTGAATAATCTGGTGTGAATTTGAAATATTCCTACATTTCTTCTGTAACATTCACATGTACCAGTATGCAAGCAGAGTGTACCAAAAGCCTAATTTCTGTGTTGTTAATATAGTATTTGTTATTTTGCCTTTATCTAATTGAGTGAATTAGGTAAAATAGAAGATATAAATCTTTGCAAATGTGCGTTTAATCATAATTTTTCAAAAATGTTAACTGGTTAATTTTGGTGCATGATGCCAAATTTATCTTTGATCACTACCTGATATTTAGTGACAGATGTTTCCTCATATGACTAGTGGGTTAGAGATTTAATTATTTTTCTCTGTAGAGTCTCACAACATTTCCAAATATGTATTAAGAAAAAGCTGCGGAGTGCTACCCATCATTGTGTTAGCATCTTTGGCCTTATCTAAGCATTATTTTCTTTCAGTTTGGTTTTGACAAGCTCTTAGACTTGCAGTTGCTTTGTAGTAATTTTAACTTATTGTGATGAATTTTTTGAAATGTTTGATTAGCTGTTAAAATATAGGAAATTATAGCTTTGCATGAAATAAAAAAACATTTTCACAAATTAGTGAAAAATTTGCTGATTTATTTATGCTTTTTACTTCATACTATCTTTGAGATAAATCTTTTATGAAAGGGGGTTTAAGGGTAGTTCATTGGTAGAATTCTCACCTGCCACGTGGGAGACCCGGGTTTGATTCCCAGCCCATGCACTTCCCAAACAAACAAACAAAAATTCAACAACAAATGATGCTGCAATAAAGGGATACTTACATGGAAAAAACTAATGAAATGTGATCTCTTCTATACAGCATACAAAAAAGAATCTTATAATAATTTTGGGCATTTTTTGTTTACAAATATATTAGCAAATACTACAAGAAGTTACAAGAGAAATAAATACATAGACTTTACGTTCCATATTATTTTATCTTGTACTTATAATTAAAAGTAATTTTAGCTATACCTAAACCAGATTTAGGTAAACCAGACTATTAACGTCTGTACACCCTTTTGCATCTATTCTTTGAGAGTTTTCTGATGAGAAAGAGAATTAGTCAAAATTACTAGATAATCAAGCTATAGAGTACTAGAAGAAAATGACCTTTTTTTCTGCCAGGCTTTATGGTTCAGAAATTACTGTGGCAGAAGTGGCAAAAATGATTAGAAAGTATGACTACCCCATAATCTACCTAGCTTTCAAAATAACATAACTTTCTTGTCTTTAAGAAATAAGAATAAAGTTATTTCCACAATAAAGGTAGCCAATAGGAAATCCTAGAAATGGATATACTTTCTATCACACACACTTAAATAGCTGAAGATATTAGGTGGCCTTATCAATAAACCAAGTGTATGTGACTAAGAAATTTGAAAAACCTACATTCTCTGCTCACTGAGGTTGTCTGTACGGTTAAAGAGAAGTTTTAGGAAAAACCCATGGCAAGCATCATACTCAATGGTGAAAGACTGAAAGCTTCCCCCCTAAGATGGGTAATGAGACAAGGATGCCCTCTGTCACTACTATTTTTCAACATTATACTAGAAGTTCTAGCTAGAGCAATCAGACAGGAAAAAAATAAAAGGCATCCAAATTGGAAAGGAAGAAGTAAAATTTACATTATTTGCAGTTGACATACTAGGAAAATCCTGAGAAATCTACAACAAAATTACTTGAGCTAATTCAGCAAGAGGGTAGAATATAAAATTGTGCAAAAATCCGTAATGTTTCTATACACAAGCAATGACCTGAGGAGTCAATTAAGGAAAAAATACCGTTCAAAATAACTAAAAGAATCAAGTATCTAAGAATGAACTTAACTAGGGATGTAAGGGGCTTGTACACAGAAACTACCTAACATTGCTATAAGAAATCAAAGAGCTCTAAATAGATGGAAAGACATTCCCTGCTTATGGGTTTCTACCCAAACTGAATTACAGATTCAATGCAGTACCAATCAAAATTCCAACAACCTACTTTGAAGACTTGGAAAAACTAGTTGCCAAATTCATCAGGAAGACCCTGAATAGCTAAAAGCATCCTAAAAAAAAAAAGAACGGAATGGGAGGATTAGCACTTCCTGATTTTAAAACTTACTTTAAAGCCACAGTGGTCAAAACAGCGTGGCAGTGGCACAAAGAAGTATTGCCCAACGGAATCAAATGGAGAGTGCAGAAATAGGCCACCAAATCCATGGTCACCTGATCTTTCACAAGGCCCTCAAATCCAAAATAGTGAGACAAAATAGTCTTTTCAGTAAATAGGCATGAGAGAACGATATCAATAGCCAAAAGAATGAAAAAGGACCCTTTACCTTACACCCTATACAAAAATTAACTTAAAATGGATCAAACACCTAAATATAACTAGAAGAAAATGTAGGGAAACATCTTCAAGACCTAGTAATAGGAGGTAGCTTCCTAAACTTGACACCCAAAGCACAAGCAACAAAAGAAGGATAAATGGGAACTCAAAATCAAATGCCTTGTTCCTCAAGACTGTCAAAAAGGTTAAGAGGCAGCCAACACACAAGAGGAGAAAATATTTGGAAATCACACATCAGATAAAGGTTTCATATCCTATATATGTTAGGACATCATACAAATAAAAAACAAAAGAGCAAACAACCCAGTTATAATGTGGACTAAACATATGAATAGGCATTTTTCTGAAGAGCAAGAACAGGTGTCTATAAAGCACATGAGGAGATGCTCATTTTCATTAGCTACAAGGGAAATGCAGATCAAGACTACAATGAGATACCACCTCACATCTATAAGAATGGCTGCTATTAAACAAACAGGGAACTACAAATGTTGGAGAGGGTGTGGAGAAATTGGGACACTTAGGCACTGCTGGTGGAAATGTATAAATGGTATAACGCTACTCAGTATATACCCAGAAGAGCTGAAAGGAGTGACACAAACAGACATTTGCACACTGATGTTCATAGCAGCATTACTCACAAAGGATAGAAACAATCCAAATGCCCATTAACAGAAAAGTGGATTAACAAAGTATGGTATATACATATGATGGACTATTATGTAGCAGTAAGATTAAATGACGTCCTGAAGCACATGGCAAGATGGATGAGCCTTGAAGATATAATGCTGAGTGAAATAAGCCAGACATAAAAGGATAGGTACTGTATGATTCCACTCTTATGACCATGGTAAAGATAAAATCAGAAGCTTATAATGCAGAATATAGGGACCTAGAGATACATGGAAGCTAGAGATGGGTGAATGGTTAGCTGATGAGGTTGAACTTAAATGTAAAGGAATAGATAAGAAGTGAAGGTGGTTCACTAGTGAGTCTATAAGTAATATTACCATATTGAAAGTGAACATGATTGAAAGGGGGTGTTAAGACCAATGTGTCCTAACAATTAATGTTACAAATATAAATAAGTTCTTGTATGAACTACTGCCAAGGTATGAATCTCATTCAAAGAATGTATAATTTCAGGGTGAAGGCAGAAAACTGCTATTGCATGCTATGGGCTATATTTAACAAGAAGACATCTACAGTACCAAAGCAATACCAGGGATAGATAATGGATGGAGGGCCAAGAGTTACGGAGAGGTTTGGATTTTCTATTTGGTGAGGGTGTGTTTATTGATTATCTTTCTCTTGGTAACAATGAAATTATCTAAATTGAGTGTTTTGATGCACTGTTGGCTTTGGACATTATACATGTTGTCCAATAAATGGAGGTGACTGAAAGATGCACTGACACTGACTGAGAAGTAGATTGGTGAATGGTCGTGACTTCATATGATCAAATATCGTGCTGCTATAAAAAGGAACAAAGTTGTGAGGCATGCAGCATTGTGTATGAAAATGTGGGACATTTGGTGAGGCAATATAAACCAGAAACAAAAGAGCAAATATTGTACAGTCTCATTTAGAAAATACTTTTAAGAAAACGGTCCTAGATTGTAAGATCTTAGAGCAGTCACTTTTAGTTCAGAGTGCTAATTGTTTTTTCTGAATTTTGAGAGGCTGTTTTATATATGTATAAACAGGTATTAAGAGATAAGAACGAAGCTGATCAGGTTGGGATTAAGGTAATTCAGAATACAGGAGCAAGGTAGACGTCTGTATTTTAGAAAATCATCTACTCTTTGAGACCAAAGGAAGAAAGTTTTTTTTTTTTGTCCAGAACCTAAATTTTCTGTAGCACATAAACTAACTCAACCTGTCTGAATAAGTCATTTAAATAATCCAAACATAGGGGGCCCAGAATAAGAATGAGAGCCCTTAATCCGGTATAGTTTAACATAATGCCTGGATACATTCCAGAGTGTATTAAACAGATAATAAAAAAGTATTGGATAACTCACAATGCTGACCTGCTGCCCTGAGCTCTGTGCATGCACATAAAGGGCCCTGCGCCCTAGACCAGTGCACACCAGGGCCCCACCCACCAGGCCCGTGCACCTGCACAGTCACATCCTCCCCACCACTGGGCACCCACACTCACAAGCAACAGTGTAGCATCCCCAGCCTGTGCCTATACCTGAGCTGCAATGCATCACTGCACCATTGTGCCCTGCCCCACACCCTGCATACTGCAAAACATCCATCCCACAAATACAAGGCTTTAGACTACTGAAGGAAATAACTTCCAAATTAAGCCAATCAAGATATTTGCATGCCACAAAGACAGCAGAGGATTACTAAGCATATCATGATGCAGACAGAAATAGTCCAGCCTAATGACCAAATTAAACACCAGAGGAGACAGACATTGGAACAACTAATCAAAGATGTTCATATAACTCTACTAAATAAAATAAATGGGATGGCTCATGACATAAAGGAGATCAAGAAGACACTAGAAGAGCATAAAAAGGAATTTGAAAGAATACACAGAAAAAAATAGCAGTTATTACAGGGATTAAGGATGTGGTAGACCAAATAAAAAACATACTAGAGATATGCAACAGCAGGTTTGAAGAGACAGAAGAAAGAGTAAGCAAACTAGAGGACAGGACAACTGATTTTGAACACTCAAAACAGCAAATGGCAAAAAAGATGAAAAAATTTGAATTGTATTTAAGGGAAATGATGGACAAAACAAAGTACATAAGTACAAGTATCATTGGTGTCCCAGAAGGAGAAGAGAAGAGAAGAGTAAAGGGCTAGGAAGATTAGTTAAGAATATAATGGAAATTCCCAGCCCTTCTAAAGTACACAAGTATGCAAATCAAAGAATCTCAATGAACTCCCAATAGAATAAATCCAAATAGACCTTCCCTAAGCACATACTAATCAGTCTGTCAGATGTTGAAGAGAAGCAGAAAATCCTGAAAGCAGCAAGAGGAAAACAATCTACTCTGTACAGAATAACCACGTAAGACTGAGTTCAGACTATTCGACTGGCACTATGGAGGCCAGAAGACAGTGGTATGATATATTTAAGATACTGAAAGAAAGACTTCCGGCCAAGAATTCTGTACCCAGACAAATTGTTCTTCATAACTGAGGGAGAGATTAAAATTTTCACAGACAAATCCTGAAAGAATTTGTCAACAAGAGAATGGCTCTACAAGAAATACTAAGGGAAGTTCTGCCAGTTGAAAAAAAGAGACAGGAGAGGAAGATTTGGAGGAAGGCACAGAATTGAAGAGTAGCAGAAAGGATAACTTAAAGGATAAAAAGAGAAAGAGGGAAAAGAATATATAGATCTGACAAATAAAATCCAAATGACAATATGGTGGATTCAATAAATGCCTTTTCAGTAATAACTTTGAATGTTAATGGACTAAACTTGCCAATTAAAAGATAGATTGGCAGAATGGATTAAGAAATATAATCCCGATATATGCTGTTTACAAGAGACTCATCTTAGACACAAGATACAAATAGATTGAAAGTGAAAAGATAGAAAAAGATGTTCCACCCAAGTTGTAACCAAAGGAAAGCAGGAGTAGCTATACTAATATTGGACAAAATAGACTTTAAATGTAAAGACATCATAAGAGACAAAGAAGGACACTATATATTAATAAAAGGGACAATTCACCCAGAAGAAAAAACAGTATTGGCAAAGTCCCTTGAGAGGTGGGAGAAAATATATGGAACTATTAAACTTTACCACTGGGGAAACCCCTGATTCTGTGTCAAACATTAGGGACATTCAAATCAATAGGCCAAGACCTTGATTTTGATGCTTGCTCTTGTGAAGTTTATATGTGTAGTGGAGAAGCTTAGCCTACCTAGAGATATGCCTAAGAGTTACTTCTAGAGGACCTCTTTTATTGCTCAGATGTGGCCTTTCTCTCTCTAAGCACAACTCTGCAAGTGAAATCATTGCCTTCCCACTACATGAGACATGACATCCAGAGGTGAAAGTCTCCCTGGCGGTGTGGGAGATGACTCCAGGGATGAGCCTGGCCCTGGCACCATGGAACCTACAATGCTACCCTGACCAAAAGAGGGAAAAGAAGTATAATAAATAAGGTATCAGTGGTTGAGAGAGTTCAAATAGAGTCAAGAGGCTATGCTGGAGGTCACTCTTATGCAAGCTTCAGTTAGACATTGCTACCTACCATAACTTGCCAACCCTCAACCAAAACCATCCCAGCCAATCCTAAAGAACACCTAGAGAGCTATATATGATTCTACAAATGTTCCATGCACTAGGGTAACTTTCCAGAAACCTACAACCTCCAGATGGGTCCCCAGACCAGATAAGTCTGAAATACAGAGGGGCCAGCCTCTCCAGAACATCAACTAATTCCATCCCCCATCCCATATTATTGACAGCCCCTTCCAAATGAAAATGTTAGAATGGGCATAGCCCAAATACACCTAAACAGTGAGAAAAAGATCAAAGTTGATGGTGGAATTATATAGAGAAGATAGGGTTTAACTAATGAGTATGATGGTTGAATCATCATATTGATATTTCTTCTAGTCCCCAGTATCTTAAAGCAGCTAAAAGTAAAACCCTAAAATTGTGGAATTGTAACTCATACCAAACTCTGAAATCTGTTCTACAATTAATTGTGATGGGTTTGAAATTTATTGCTTTTGTGTAAATATGCTACTTTTCACAAAAAAGAAAGAAAAATATATTGTTATGATAAACAGCTATATGATGATATTATGAACCACTGATTGTAAACTTTGGGTAAGTACATGGTATGTGAATATAATATATATCAATGAAAAAGTAAAACTTAGATTAGAATAAAAGAAGAAATTTTGAGTCTCTGACACATTACTCCAGCTAAAGAAAAAAATATAGCTCTTTGCTTATATTTAGACATTTCTAATTCATCTCTATACCTCTAAAGCCTAACTATGCCTTGCATTAAGTATTTTCTGAATAAGAGGGCTAAAAGGGGATACAGAAGCTATAATGTGGAATAGTATGAAAAAAGTAATGTAAGGAGTCATGTTTATACCTCTTGACCTCTCCTTTTACAAAAATCATATACCAGAGAGTTCATGTCCAGTAAGAACATGATGCTTTACCCTGTATATCCCTGTGATGAGTTCAAGGGGAACTTATTGTTTAAGTTGATTTTGATCAAGGTGTTAACTGAAACTTAATTTTTAAAAATAAATGTTAAGACTGCAGATAAATGTTCCAGGTATTTGTAATTTAAACTGGTATGGGCCACAGACACAATTTTGACCTTTTTGGAACAGTTCATAGTTATAATGGTATTTGTTTAGGTCAATTTGGTTTTTTATTCTTGGTCAGAGTTTTTTTTAATAACAATTGCACAAATAAAAACTTTCTTTTTACAACTATAGTAGGTTCTCTCAATGATAACATAAAATCTATCAAAACATGGATCTTCAGAGGTCTTAAATATGAGCAATTTCACTCCAGTGCCACTTTTTTGGGTGTTGTCAATAAAAATAATAGTAAACTAAAAGTGTAGATCTGTTTAAAGTTCCCCTGCTCTTTTTGACCTCAACTCAGGTGGAGAGGAAATTGGTTTAGGCCTCGTCTTGGACTTTAATAGGACCTTTCCCAAACTACATTCTAAACATTCACTCAACTTTGCAGAATAAGAAGATGCAAAGAAGCATAGATATTGCCTGGCTTTTGAGTGTGTGTGTGTTTGTGTATGTGTGCATAATCAATTACATGTGGACTAACATTCAGATAGAACTGTACCTTTACATCTTCCAGCTGGCAAGTCTACTGACCCAATGTTGAGGTGTTTTTTCTTCCCTCTGAGAAACCAAGCAAAAGTTGTCTGATAGTGGAATTTTGTGTTAAGTGTAAGGAGTTGGAATTCAAGTGATCCTACCTTGCTCACTGGAAGCAGGAAGGAAAAGGAATTAATGGTCTGTCAGCCTAATTAGAGAACTATCTCTCTACCCTAGCTGACAGGTTCTGCAGGCAACTGATTGTGCTTCTGACCAGTCTTTCTAATTCTTAGAGTGTGAGGACTTGTGAGCACCCAATTCTGATAGACTCGAGGTCTTCCCTTGATTGGCTGGCTATTTCTGATTGTGTCACTCACAAGTCTTGCACAGATAGACTTTCTCTCAATGATGGCTTAGCTGGTTTCCTTTTTTCTCCCTGACAATGAAACATACCTGATATACTTCTTTGGCTTTTTCTGTTTTCATCCTCCACTCAAATATCTTTCCATACTTGAGATAGGGAAATTCACATATTACAATTAATTTTTTAAATATATTTTGAGCTTCAAAAATGATTCTTAGTCACCAAAAGATTAGAACATGACTTGCATTAAGCCTCTGTGGTCTCTGGACACCTAAAATGAAGAGAAAGGAGTCTACTATTTACTTACTTGGATGCTTAGTTCCCATCCTATACATAAAACACTCCTCCAAAACACTAGAATATCAGAAATATTTCACTCAACTTTCTGCTTATTTCTTGAGGATTGTTGAGACCAATACTTAAAGCTTAGATTTCCTCAAGGTTAGTATATTTGGGATGGCCAAGAAAACAAAACTACAATCAGATATTTGAGTAGAGGGGATGTAATAGAGGGGATTGGTTACAAGTGGGTTAGTGTGTTGCAAGAGCAACAAATTGGCTCTGAGGCCAGCCAGAGAAAAAATATGAAGAAAGCAGCACCCTGGTCATGGGGAAGCAAAAATGGAGAGGTTACAGTTATCAGATTGTAGAGCTTGAAGGATGGCATCATGAAGTTGGTGCTCAGAGCCTTGAGGAGAGGGTACTAACTGGTTGTTGCTGGTACGTCTGACTGAATGCTCTGAGGCTGGTTCTGGGAACCCAAAAGGAACTGGGAGCTGAAATAAACCTTCACTTCTGGAGCAGTGCTGAAGGAGTTGCAGGAAATAAGAAGGAACTTCCTTCTCCCATCCTCCTACCTTCCATTCACCCTCTGGAGTCTCCTATTTGCAAAACCTACTAGAAAGCCAGAGGCAAAAGAGCCTCAGTAACAGTTTGCAGAATCCTGGTCTCAGCACCACGTGGCAGAATACAGAAAGGTAGATTTGTAGCAGAGTTAATAGGTAAATAACCAGCGCATGTAGAGATTATTTTGGCTGACTTTTTGCAAGGCCCCTAATTTGCTAGCTGCCAGAATGTGATATACAAGAAATAGAATAGCTTTTAAAAAGGGGAATTTGTTAGTTTACAGTTCTAAGACTGAAAATGTCCAAATTAAAGCAAGGATATAGAGAAGTCCAATGTAAGGCATCCAGAGAAAGATACTTTGGTTCAAGAAGGCTAATGGCATTCAGGGTTTCTCTCTCAACTGGAAAAGCACATGGTGAACATGGTGACATCTGCTACCTTCCTCTCCAGGCTTCTCATTTCATGAAGCTCCCCCAGGGGCATTTTCCTGCTTCATCTTCAAAGGTCTCTGACTGCATGGGCTCTCATAGTTCTTGTGGCTCTCTCCTTCTCAAGCTTTTCCAAACTGCTTCCTCTTTTAAAGGATTACAGTAAAGTAATCAAGTCGCACTTGGAATGGGTGGAGTCATATCTCCATCTAATTAAAGTTAATACCCACAATTGGGTGAGTCACATCTCTGTGGAGATAATCTAATCAAGTTTCTAATCCATAGTGCTGAATAGGAATTAAAAGAAATGGCTGCCTCCATGAGTTGGATTAGGATTAAAACATGGCTTTTCTGGGGCACATAATCCTTTCAAACTGGCACAGCCCCAAAGATACCAAGGATGTTGTATCTAAATGTTTGATGGCTTAGTGTGTAAATGTTGAGGCTGAACCTTTGTTCAATGTCTTTCCAACTCAATGTTTTCAATTATAGCTGGAACCCAAACAATGTAAGAATTTTTTAGCATGGGCCAGTTGAGAAATTGTGTGCTTGGTGTTGCTGTCTGTATTTGCCAAATAAATTTGGTTCTTCACTATTTTGCATATATGAAATTATGATTGTTATGGGCATCAATTGTTTCCTGAGCCCAAAGTCAAGAGTACTGGAAGAATTCCCAAATATTTCCTTAAAATATTTACTTCCTAAATGGAATTACATATTTAAAAATTAAATGTTAAGTTAAAGACTATCTTGTTTAATACTATGAAAACTGGAACCTCAAATAGTTCTACAAAAATTAGCATTATTCAGTCTTGCATTAGTATTTAATTTTGTTGACCTAGAAAGAGTGACTCTAAGGTTTTTGGCCAAAGAATAGATGAAGGGAAGCATGTCATTTTGAAAGTATTCAAACTAATAAATGAAAAAGAAATGACAGATTCAGAATATCATCATTTTGCAACACCAATTGTGCTAGTTTGAAAATGTTATGTACCCCAGAAAAGCCATTTTCTTTCAATCCTGATTCAATCTTATGAGGCCAGACTTATTCTTTGTGATGGGACTTTTTGATTAGGTTGTGTCCATGGAGATGAGGCCCACCCAGTTGAGGGTGGGATCTTTTGATTAGGTGATTTCCATGGAGATGCGACTGCTCATTCAAGGTGGCTCTT
Source organism: Myrmecophaga tridactyla (assembly GCA_004026745.1). Classification (NCBI taxonomy): domain Eukaryota; kingdom Metazoa; phylum Chordata; class Mammalia; order Pilosa; family Myrmecophagidae; genus Myrmecophaga; species Myrmecophaga tridactyla. Next base: position 50,076 of record PVIY010013574.1, read on the forward strand.
AATCCACTTATCAGAGTCTTTAAGAGAGAACCATTTTGGAAAGAGCTCAGAGCTGACACAGATAGAGATGTTTGAAAATGCAGAAAGAAAATGTCCCCAGCTAAGCTGTTTGAAACCATAAGATGCCAGCCTTGTGCCTCCAGCTGACAGAGGTGTTCCAGATGCTATTGGCCTTTCCTGAGTTAATGTATCTGTCTCTGGATACCTTAGTTTGGACATTTTTATAGCCTTAGAACTATAAGTTTGTAATTAATAAATCCCCTATATTAAGCCCAATCCATATCTGGTATTTTGCATCCCAGCAGCTTTAGCAATCTAAAACACTAATGAATTAAAAGACCTAGACATTAAGAATTAGTAACCATTAAAATCATAAAAAGAGGAAACCAGACATTACCTGCCTTCCCTAATGAAAGAATATATGACACTGAAGTGGCTGGACCTGAGTCTCATTAAGCCTCTGAACTCAGCTGCTAATTTCCAGGAAATAAAGAGGAGAGAGCATGCTGAACTGCACTTTGAGTATATACTCAAAAACAAAATCCAGACTGTGGGGACATCTACAGGTCATATGTCCCAAGTTATTCTACAGATAAACTGTTGAGAAAAGGAAAGGATAGTGATGGAACTTGTAAATGAAAAGAAATTAAAAGACACATCATATTTTTTAATGGACTATACTAACTGCAATGTATAAGACATTTGGGTAATAAGCACAAAAAAGTGCTGGGTTATTGTACTTGATAATTATTGAAAAAAAAACCAACAAGAAAGTGTTTACTTATGTGTTGGTGGGTTAGGGAGGGATGATGATTGGGTTGAATTTTCACCTCAGTGATGGCTCCAAGGCAATTCACACTAATAACTCTTTAAATTATGCATTGGATTTGTGTATTTTTTCACATCCTTCTTTTATTTTACAGCATAAAGGAGGTTCTTGCTGTCGTTTTATTTTTAAAAGATACAGAATAAGAAAACAAAGAAGGAAAAGAATGATGTGTAGAAGGAGTCAGTGATATTAAAGGAGAATTGAATGAGTGATGTCTAGAAGCTAGGTGAAGAAAGTCTTCAGGGTTAAAAGCTGCATGAGAGATTGATTATAAAAAGGACTGAGAATTGACATTGGATTTGACAATATGAAATTCACTAACATTGGTGGAGTAATACGATCAAAATCCTCAGGGGAATGAAGATATTTGCCTTAGGAGTATCAAAACAAAGAAGGTAGAGAAAATAGATGCATAGGTTGTTATCATAATCAAGTACATGGAGGGTCTTTCGTGGTTGCTTTTTATTTTCTCAGCAAAGAAACAATGTCGTGATCTGAGAATGAGGGAGGAGGAAAAAGTGTTGAAGGTTTCAGGACAAAGGCATGAAGCATTTGCCCAAGAAAGTGAGCAATGCTGTTGGCCAGAGAGATGTAGTAGTAAGCCTTCCAAAAGTGTTGAGAGTGAGGATTGCTATCATGAATTTAAAGTGCAACAAATCAACATCGTTGTGAGCTTCAGTCACATAGGGGGGCCACCTTGTGAGGTGGAGAGAACAAGACAGGTGACAGTCAAGGGATCCCAGATCCTTCTTGGCAGAATTGGAAATCTTAGCTTCTGGGGAATCTCCTATATATTTGTTCATATAACAACCTTGGCATACACATTCCCAGTTGCTTTGATTATGAAGTTCTCTCTCATGAGGACTGAGGTGCTTTACATTCACTTATTCCCTTATTCACAAACATGTATTAAATTTCTACTATGTGCCAGGCACTGGACTGGGTAACAAATGTGAATGTCAGACCCTCTGGACCATAAATGGAAGTTGTCCACTCTGGATGTTCAAATGCAGGCAGTATAAAGGTTCACTGTGTTTGGAGAATAAAAAATTAAAAATATATTGAAAATCCTACCTTTAAATAGTGGGAGAAAGATCAAAGGTGATGATGGAGTTATATAGAGAAGGTAGGGTTTAACAAATGATTATGACAGCTAAATCATTATATCGATATTTCCTTTATCTCCAGTATCTGAGAGCAGCTAGGAGTAAAAACCTAAAATTGTGGAATTAGAACCCATCCAAACTCTAAATTCCAAAATTAATTGTTGTGCTGTGCCTTTTGTGAAAAATACTATTTTTCACAAAAAAGAAAAGGAAGTGATGATAAAAATATATATATATTTCTTTTAGCCTCCAGTGTTCTATATCAGCTAGAAGGAAAAATCTGAGATGATGGTATTGTAGCCTGTAACAAACTCTGGGGTCTGTCCTGTAGCTACTTGTTGAAGAGTGCTTTGAAAACAATTGCTTTTCTCTTTCTTTGCTTTGTATGTATGTTATATTATACAATACAAAAAGTTTAAAAATAATATATTGAAAATCATTGCTTTTTTTTTTTTTTTTTTTGCATGGGCAGGCTCTGGGAGTTGAACCCAGGTCTCCAGCTCAGCAGGTGAGAATTCTTGCTACTGAGCCACCGTTGCACCACCCTGAAAATCATTGCTTTTTAAAATTTTCTTTGTATATATACATATATATATATTTAACAATAAAAATGTAACTGACTGAGAGTTAGTATTTTAAAAATATTTTTATTGTAAACAACAAACATACAAAAATTCTTGACATATACACATTCTTGACGTGGTTACAATCAGTGGCTCACAATATCATCAAACAGTTGTGTATTAATCACCATGATCACATTTTGAACATTTGCATCTCTCTAGCAAAAGAAATAAAAAAGAAAAAACTCATATATGTCATAATCTGCGTTTGTTTTTTTATCCATATTTTTTACTCATCTGTCCATACCCTAGATAAAAAGGGCATCACAAGGTTTTCACAATCACACAGTCACATTGCAAAAGCTATATTATTATACAATCATCTTCAAGAAACATAGCTACTGGAACACAGCTCTACAGTTTCAGGTGCTTCCCTCTAGCCACTGCAATACACCATAAACTAAAAGGGAGATATCTATATAATGCATAAGAATAACCTCCAGGATAACCTCTCGACTCTGAAATCTCTCAGCCAGTGACACTTTTGTCTCATTTCTGTCTTCCCCTTTTGGTCAAGAAGGTTTTCTCAATCCCTTGATACTGAGTCCAGCTCATCTCAGGATTTCTGTCCCATGTTGTCAGGGAGGTTTACACCCCAGGGAGTCATATCCCACATGGGGGGTGGGGAGGGCAGTAAGTTTGCTTGCTGTGTTGGCTGAGAGAGAGAGAGGCCACATCTAAGCAACAAAAGAGATTCTCTGGGGGTGACTCTTAGGCCTAATTTTACGTAGGCTTAACCTATCCTTTGCAGGGATATGGTTTCATAGGGGCAAACCTCAAGATTGAGGGCTCAGCCTATCAATTTGGTTGTCCCCACTGCTTGTGAGAATATCAGGAATTCTCCAAATGGGAAAGTTGAATTTTTCCCCCTTTCTCCTCATTCCCCCAAGGGGATTTTGCAAATACTTCTTTATTCACTGTTCAAATCACCCTGGAATTTATCAGAGCATCACACTAACCTGGACAAACCAACAAAATCTCATGCTCTAGTCTAGGTTCCATTTACTTATTGTGTTCAATTAAACAGTCCACATAAATTAAATTAGGAAATGCACTAGTCAAAATATAAATTTTACAGAGAGCTGGTATGTTTTTTGTTATCACTATGCATGTGTAATTTTAAATAATTTCAGTGATGAAATACTCCACCCTGCAGAGAACAACTCCTTGTGCCATCCCACCTGTTTCGGTTTGCTAAAGCTGGCAGAATGCAAGAAACCAGAAATGGATTGGCTTTTACAAAGGGGATTTATTAGGTTACAAATTTATAGTTCTAAGGCCATGAAAATGTCCAAATAAAGGCATCAACAAGAAGATACCTTCTGGGAAGAAAGCCCAATTGTGGCTAGGTTCCTCAGCACATTGGAAGGCACATAGTAATGTCTACTGTCCTTTCCTGTCTTCTGGCTTCAAATGGCTCGCTTATCTTCTGTGGGTCCTTCTGATGTCTCCTGGGATATTCTTCCTGTCTCCCGTGTCAGTGTCTGAGCTTTCTGCAGAATGTTCCTCTCTTAAAGGAGTCCAGTAAGTGGATTAAGACCCACTTTGAATGGGTGGGGGCACATCACCATGGAAACAACCTAATCAAAAGGTCCCACCCAACAATAGGTCTGCACCCACAAGATTGGATTCAAAGAACATGGCTTCTCTGGGGTACAAAGCAGTTTCAAACCAGCATACTACCCTTGGAATGCCACTACTGTACTATAGGATATTCCACTGTATGGATAAACAGCAATTTATCTCCTTGGTGGAGGAATCTTTGGATTATTTCCAGATTGGGGCTTTTGCAAATAATGCTGCTGTGATCATTCTCGATCGTGTTTTTGGTCCAATTTACACACCTTCTAACAGTTCTTCCATATTTTTGCCAATACTTAAATTGTTAGTCTTTTAAATTTTAGCTATTCTGGAATGTGGCTGATATCTAGTTGTGTTTTTCATTTGTCTTTTCCTGATAACTAAAGAAGTTGAAAACATTTATATAAATGTATTGGCCACTTAGGTGTACCCCTTTGTTCATATTTCTTGCACACATTTCTATTTGGGTTTTCTGTTTATTTCTGTTCATGTATTCTGAATACAAGTTCTTTATTGGTTTTATGTATTTTAAATATCTTTTCCCAATTTGCTGCTTACATTTTCATCCTCTGAAAATTAACTAAGGATGAAAGTTCTTAATTTTGATGTAATCCAATTTATCAATCTTTTCTCTTATAGTAAGAAGGTTTTGAGTCTTGGTCAAGAAATTTTTCCCTATTCTGAAATTGGAATCTATGTTATCTTCCCAGTAAAGACTCCTATTATAATCTTCTAGACTTCCGGATAAAGTCCCTATGTTATCTTCTGTGAGATTTGACTTTTTATATTTTAATCCAGAACATCTGGAATTGATTGTTTTATTAGAGAAGTTGTAGATTTACAGAAAAATCATGCATCAAGTACAGAGTTCCAATACACCACATTATTATTAATACATTGTATGATATATTTGTTAAAATTGAAGAAAGCACATTTTTAGAAATGTACCATTAACTACAGACCATGGTTTAACTTATGGAGTATAATTCTTTTAGTGTGCTATTGGATTCAATTTGCTAATATTTGGTTGAAGATTTTGGCATCTATATTCAAGAGAGATATTGGTAAGTAATTTTCTTTTCTTATGGTATCTTTATCTGGCTTTGATATGATGGCAATGCTGACCTAGTATAATGAATTAGGGAATTTTCCCTCCTTTTCAAGTTTTTGGAAGAGATTGAGCAGGACTGGTGTTAATTCTTTTTGGAATGTTTGGTAAAATTCCTTCATGAAGCCATCTGGTCTTGGACTTTTCTTTGTTGGGAGTTTTTTTGTTTGTTTGTTTTGTTTTGTTTTGCTTTGCTTTGTTTTGTTTTCTTTATTACAGAAGTTGTGGGTTCACAGAACAATCATGCATAATATACAGGATTCCCATATATCACTCCATTATCAACTTCCTTCATTGGTTTGGAATATTTATTATAATTGATGACAGTATGTTTTTATAATTGTACTACTACTTAAAGCCCATGGTTTAACTTAGGCTTCACTGTATATGTAGCATACTTACATAGATTTTTAAAAAATTGTATTCTGTTTCCATATAAGCAATTAACATTTCCCCCTTTTAATCATATTCAGATGTATATTTCAGTGCTGCTAGTTAAGCTCACAATGTTGTGCTTTCATCACCACCCTCCATTTCCAAAACATTTCCACCATCCAAATAGGAATCCTGTACAATTTAAGCCTTAACTTCCCACTACCTATCCCCACCCTGTCCCCACCTAACCTATATTCTAGATTCTGACTCCATAAATTTGCCTATACTGATTGTTTCAAATTAGTGAATTAATTCATACAATATTTCTCCTTTTGTGACTGGTTTATTTCACTCAATATTATGTTTTCAAGGTGCATCTGTGTTGTCAATTATATCAGGACATCATTTCTTGTTATGGTTGAATAATGTTACATTGTATGTATATACTACATTTTATTTATCCATTGATCTGTTGATGGACACTTGATATGCTGGTTTGAAGCTGTTATGTACCTTAGAAAAGGCCATATTCTTTTAATACATTCCAGTGGGTATAGACCTATGGTGGGTGGGAACTTTTGATTAGGTTGTTTCAATTGAGATGTGACCCACCCAATTCAAGATGGGTCTTAATTCTCTACTGCAGTCCTTTATGAGGATAAATGACAGAAAAAGCCCAGAAAGTTCATAGAGAAACACCCAGAGAAGTCTGGAAAGAGCTTAGAGAAAAACCCCCAGAGAGAGCTGAGAGAGAAAAGCCACTGAGATGCTAAAAGAGAACCCACAGAAGTTCAGAGGGAGGCCACTGGACCAGGGACTGAAAGCAATGAAACCTGGGAGTGAAGGACTGGTAGACACAGCCATATGCCTTGCTATCTGACAGAGAAACCCCAGATGCTGGTGGCCTTTCTTCAGATAAGTTATCACCCTGTTGATGCCTTAATTAGGATATTTTCATTGCCTCAGAACTGTAAATTTATAAACTAATAAATCCCCATTGTAAAAGCCAATCCATTTCTGATATATTGTATATTGTATATCCAGCAGCTTTTAGCAAATTGTGTTACTTCCATATTGTGACAGTTGTAAATAATGCTGCTATGAACATTGGTGAGAAAATAGTTGGTTTTCTGTTTTTAATTTTTGAGGGTATATACTTAGTAGTGGGATTGCCAGGCTGTATGGTAGTTCCATGCTTAACTTTTTGAGGGACCACCAAACTTTTTTCCACAGTGGACAAATCATTTTACATTATCATCAGCAATGAATGAGTGTTCTTATTTCTTGGCATCCTATCCAACATTTCCCTTTAAAAAAAATAGCAATCATTCTAATGGGTGTGAAGTGTTATCTCAGTGTGGTTTTAACTTACATTTTCCTGATGGTGAATGATGCTGAGCATCTTTTCATGTGATTTCTGGCCATTTGTATATCTTCTTTAGAGAGATGTCTTTTCAAATCCTTTGCCCATTTTTAAATTGGATTTTTTGTCTTTTTTGCTGTTAAAGATTTCTTTATAAATACTAGATATTAATCCTATATCAGATATGTGGTTTCCAAATATATTCTTGCAGTATGTAGATTGCCTTTTTACTTTCATGATAAATTCCTTTGAGGAACAGAAGTTTTTAATTGTGATGAGGTACTACTTATCTATTTTTTATTTTGCTGTTTATGCTTTCATTATAACATCTAAGAAACCATTGTCTAGCACATGGACCTGAAGATGCTTCCTACATTTTCTTTTAGGAGTTTGATAGTTATAGCTCTTTGATCCATTTTGAGTTGATGTTTGTAATTAGTTTGTGTATTAGCTAGGGTTCTCTAGAGAAACAGAATCAACAGGGAACACTTGCAAATATAAAATTTATAAAAGTGTCTCACATGACTGCAGGAACGCAGAGTCCAAAATCCACAGGGCAGGCTGTGAAGCCGACGACTCCGATGGATGGTCTGGATGAACTCCACAGGAGAGGCTCACCAGCTGAAGCAGGGATGGGACCTGTCTCCTCTGAGTCCTCCTTAAAAGGTTTCCCGTGATTAGATTAAGCATCACTAATTGTAGAAGACACTCCCCTTTGGCTGATTACAAATGGAATCAGCTGTGGATGCAGCTGACATGATCATGATCTAATTCTATGAAATGTCCTCATTGCAACAGACAGGCCAGCACTTGCCCAATCAGATAGATAGCTACCACAACTTGGCCAAGTTGACACATGTCCCCAACCATGACAGTCCACCCTTGTCAACCTGGCAGCCATATATATATATCACCTTAAACCATACTTAATTTCCAAATGAAAACAATAAAGCACACATTTTTTCCTTTTATCTAACAATACTCAATTGTCCTGCATATACTGGAAACACATTAAATCTCTCCAGAATAGAGTGCAAATCCTTGGGCAACATTCATTCTTAAACTTGATCTCTTACAACTTAAATAGTATAACATAAATAAAACAGCATTACAGTCCTCGTTTCTGTAACTGATCACGTGGTAGAAGTTCATATTTATCACTACCTTCTTCCACTACCCATTCCATGTTCCCTTTGCCCTCAGCAAGCACTTCAGCTGGCCGTGGTTCTTTGCCTGGTGAGGTGACCCAAACCTTCATTCCTGAAGTTTCAGGGCCATTAGTAGTCCTGCCTGGATTGTGTTGTTGCAGTTTTCCATTAATTTTAATCACAGGGCATGGTAGTACTAAAAGACACCCTAGTGGATCTCCTATATTCCAAGAAAACTCTTCTTTACCTCCATTATGTAGTTGCAGTCCTACTTCCTTCTGATAGTCAGGGTCAATACCCCAGACAATAATGTAATCCCCCTTCTTGGCTTGTTGATCCAGGGGCATAAGTAGCCCAAAGTGACCAGGTGGCAGTCTTAACTTCCAGTTCAGTGGAATCATTGTTGTTTCTCCTGGAGGAAGCACATCCCGTTTTGGAACTAAAACCTGTAGACCAGCAGAACTCAGGGTAGCAGGGACAGGAAGCAAAACTTTCCTAGTGGATCACTAGGAGTAATAGTGAGTGGTACCACACCCATTTCCACCCCTTGGTTCCTGGACCCATGGATCCTGGCTATGGGAGAAACAGCACCATACAGCGGACACTGATT